>PVJO010011770.1:0-58400 GCA_004026905.1 Hystrix cristata
AGATAGGTAATAGCGTCCTCCTTGGGGGTGTTTGTTTTTGCGGTTTCTTCTGGGTATATGTGTTTCTTGGATCTTATGACATTTAGACCTCCAGGGTTATCTTCAATGTCAAGGTGATGGTTAGTTCCAATTGGTACTAGTGACTTCAGAGAGAAGAAGAGAAAGGAGAATAATAAAGCAGAAAGCTAAAAGAGGGACCGTGGGAGAAGAAAGAGAGGGAAAAAACAAACATACAAACAACCAAAAAAAAAAAAAAAAGGAACAGCAAAAATCAAGTCTAGGGGGAAAAGCAGAAGACAGTGTTACCTATGTTCAGTCCCCGACCGCATGCCTGAATGTTGATGTGTCCAGACCCTGCCGGCGGGCGGGCGAGTTGCGCGCTGCCCGCGGCGCGATCGGCGTGTGGGCGGGTCCAGAGACCAGCGCGCGCACCTTTCTCACCTCAGTGGGCCGTATTTTGCTGTTTAGTCGGGTGCTCGTGCGTCCCAGATGTCTCACGGGAACCAGCAGGTCCTTGCAGGTGTGTGGGAGCTTCTAGCCGCCTCTCCGGCGAGTTGCGCGCTGCCCGCGGCGCGATCGGCGTCGGCATTTTTCTTATCATTGCGGGACATGATGGTCATTTTGTTTTCATTTCAGCAAAACCAGTAGAGTTATCCTTGGTATGTCATCGGTTTTTAATGATGGCTTTGCACATCTCTTCTCCTCAACATACTAGACTGATTGTGTTAGTAACTGCACGGATCGGTAGATCTTTGTGTTTACTTATCAGTTCTTACCCTTTCTCTTGATAGCAACCAGGCTTTCTCTGGATTTCTTGTGAATGGGTAGACTGTGGATCAGAGTCACTCTTCATCTGAGCTAACTAGAGGCACAGCGCGGAAACGTGCACTCAGGTTTTTCCACTCTAAGTCAGTGGAAGTTAATTATGTTTTCATGCTGTACGAGATTAATGACCTTTTTCTGTACCTTCGGGGACTGGAGATGTAAGGGCTTGGGCTGTAAACTGTATTCTTTCCCCTGAGGTCTCCTTATCCTCTCCTGCTTGGTGTTATTATGTGGAATGTCTTAATGCCACAGTTTTTAAAATGTGTGTTTGGCTGGGTTTGAGTTTGTGAGCCTCTTGCCTCAGTGTCCTAGAGTCTGGGGTTATGGGCGTGTACCACCACACCTGGCAGAGTTTGTGTTTGATTGCCTGGAATCTTCTTGTTCAGGATGTCTGATATTCTGGTCAGTATTAAAAGCATCCAACTCATTGCATTCGTTAAATGTTATCCTAAAATATTATGTACAATTTTTTCGCAAACTATGAAAATCCCTAAAAAGCTTGAATCCATTTTCTAAAAAATTTGTAACACAAGTTGTTTTTCATTCATATATTGTAAAAACCATCCCCATTTTCATTGCAAAAAGACAAGTGGAATTAAAGTAATCTCAGGAAATATTTCACTTATTCCTGTATCAATTCTCCTTCCAAACTTTGTTCATTGGGGCAGAAGGAATAATTGTAGTAACAGTACTCCCTCCTGTGAACACAACTTAAATGTGCTGTAATATGAAGACAAACAGTATGGGATCCTTAGGCTAATAAATAACCACTGTCATGTTCTATTAAATAAGCCACTCAGTGGGAGGCAACTGAACAAAACTGTACTCTTGTCCCCTGCTTTTCCTTCCGTTTCCCTCAGGATGTGTTACTATCCTGCGAATCTATGGTAATGCAAGCATTGATTGGCCTTCCACGAAAAGGCTCCTCCGAGCTGGATCTCAGGGGAAGTTAGATGCACATTCTTACTGCTTGAAATTCCTGACTGCTTTCTAAGTTAGGAATAGTAACTCTTAATAAGAATACAGATGTATTAGGAAGCTAATACAGGGAATGAACAGACAGGTCAGAGTCTGGGAAATATGGCCAAGTATTAGAATGCCACTTATACTTAATCTGCAAGCAGAGATGTGATGCCAGTGATATGACATCTAGGTCATGGCACTGGACAGGTACACAGTCCAGCTTTCCTCATTAAAGAAATAAAAAGGGAAATCACACACTGATGTGTACACACACGTACTGTGAAGGAGGGGACGAAGGCTGGGACACCCACAGTAGCATTAATGGAAGCGAAATCCAGGCTACCACAGAAGGTGGAAAATAGAAAAGGTGCAGGGAATTAGCCTTTGCCTTGGTTTGTATTTGTTTGGGGTCCAGTGCAACTTAGCAGGTAGCACACGTGGCTAACCTAGTCTGATGTCTTGCTTTATAGTTAAAAATTTATATGCACACACATATAAATTGGATCCCTTACAGTTTGATAAGATGCATCCATTGTATTGTTTCATTTGTTCCTCTTTAAAAAAACCTTGAGAGATAGATTATTTGCACTTGAACCAATGGTCTAGAAAGTTCCAGTGACCTGTGCACGGTCACTCAACCAGTCCGTGGCAGCGTGAGAACTGGAACCTCCGTCTTCCGAGTTTGTTGCCAAGTATATTGTATTCTGTGGATTTCCACAACACTGCCTTGTAAGTGGCACCTGCTGCTGACTGAAGGGAAGCTTTTGCGTCAAGAATGGTGAGTGGGAAGGAGAAAAAAGATGATGAGTTCTGAATTCCTGCTCTCAATCAACGTGTTTTCACTAAGTCTGGTCTAATCTTAACATCCAAGAACACAGTTTTTTCCTCTGTGTATGTGTGTGTGTGTGTGTGTGTGTGTGTGTGTGTGTGTGCGCGCGCATGTGCAGGCGTGCACATGTAGTACTGGGGTCTGTACCTACAGCCTTTATGTTATTTTGAGGCACTGTCTCATTTAGTTGATAAATTGCCTGGGCTGGGCTCAGACTTGCAATCCTCCTGTCTTAGCTTCCCAGAGTACTAGAATTAAAGGTGTATGCCTTCGTGTCTGACTCCTTCTTTCTGTTCACTTTCCTGTGAATAGGATTTTTTAGATAGGTGTAATCATGCTACATATGTAATTTAAAAATTATATGACCTTCCTTTAAAGTTTTCCTGTTATTTAATCTTTGTGGTCATTATTTTAATCATAGCACATTTCATTAAGAAGAAAAGTCATTATATAGTTACAGGGTCAAGGACAGTGATAGTTCACAGGCTGGGCTCAAATTTGCAACCCTCCTGCCTCAGCCTTCCAGATTGCTGGGTTTACAGGTGTGTGCTACCACTCCTGGCAAGACAAATTATTTTTAAAGAGAAAAGAAAGCAACGTTTGATGCCACTGGAAATTTGAATACTAATTGACTATTGAAAAACAAAAGGTTCTTTTTTATCTTTGAGCTGTGGGGATAGTATTAGATTTTTATAAAATCCCTTTTTTTTAGAGATGCATGTTGAAATATCTATGGAACAGATGCTATGATGTCAGGGATTTTCTTCAAAATACTGTGGGAAGGAGGTTAGGCATTTTAGATTAGATGTAAGATGATTAGTCGTGAATTTTAATTCAGCTGGGTGTTGGATACACGAGGAATCATTATTCTATGTGTGCATGTGTTTGAAATTTTTGTAATAGAAGGTTAATAAAAAGCCCAAAGGAAATCATTAGGATCAGTCAGTCAAAAAACTGTAAGCATGTGCTATATGATAATAGTGAGACACTCCCTGTTTTCATGGGGAAGATAACTATTTGGATTTGTTAAAAAGGCAGGACATATTAGCATTAAGAGGGTAAATTGCATGTAATAGAAAACTGAAAGCAGCTAAATCTACAATTAATAACTTTTCCTCTACCAGTTTCAGATAATCTTACACATGTATTTTTACCAAATTGTTAAAGATTTGTGTCGTTTGTTTTATGCAATAAAAAACAAGATGCCTGTTAAGCTCATTTTATGATAGGTGTGTTAATAGTGAAAGATAAAAAAGATTTTAGAAGCTTCATCTTTGGGACTATCCATCATTTTCTTTTAAAATGAGCAGATAATTATGAAATAAAATATTGGCAAATTTAATTCACTGTTATATTGTGTCCTACACAATTATTAGGTATTTATTACATTTTACCATATTAACTGATACAAGGAAAGAAAGTATATGCTTATCTCAGTAATTGTAAAAAAAGAAGTTGTTGACATTTAAGCATCTCATGACATTAAAAAAGCATTTGATGACTAAGGATAAAAAGCTGTAGCAAACTAGGAATAGAAAGGATCTTACTGAACTTTCTAAATGATATCTGTCAAGCATTTACAGCAGCCATCATAATTAAAGGTGAGTCATAAACATTTATATCAAAATTAGCCCAGAGAATCACGTGTCTTCACCACTCCTGTTTATCATCATGTGGGAAACTCTCGTTTATGCTGTAAAATAGAAAGTGAAACTGAAGATGTGATAAACATTGGAGACCATGAGCTAAAACTGCTTTATTTGCATATGATATGATGATTTACCAAGAAAATTAAAATGATATGTAGATCAATTATTATAACCAATAAGATAATTCAGCAAAGTTATTGGGTACAAGAAAATATTAGAAAAATTAGTGTGTTTCTTATCTATACATGATAACCAGTTAGGAAATATACTAGAATGCAGATTTACTTCTCAGTATCAACTCAGACTTTGAAGTATGCAGGTGTAAGTCTTGCACAAGATGCTCAAGATACTCATGTATAGAATTATCAAATATTGTAATATGTAGTTAAAAAGATCAAAAAGTGTGATATACTAGCTGTTCATAGTGGCACAGGCTTGTAATCTCAGCATGCTTGTGATCCCAGGCAGGGGGATTGTGAGTTTGAACCCAGTGTGGGAAATTCTGTAACTTATGAGACCCTGTCTAAAACTAAAAAATGGGTTGGGGATGCAGCTCAGTGTGAGTTCATTGTCTAGTATCCCAAGGGTGAAATAAAAGGAAAGAAAGAGATATACCATGTTCGTAGTTTTATAGGTAAGAAAACAATGTTATTAAGATGTAATTCTCCTCAAATTATATATTTAGAGTATATCTGATCGAAATGTTTACTGGGTATTTTGCAAAAGCTTGAAGACTGATCTTAATGTTTAAAGGCACAGCCTAAGGATAAGGGTGGATGCCTTAATAGATTTTTTTTGAGATATGTTAATTTTTATTTTATTTTATTTTTTTACCAAGAACATGTATTGGTACATTGTATACATAATGATCATAATCAACATGGTTATTTTGTACCTGTACATGATGTATCTTGGTTTTCCCCCCTCTTCCCCTCCCCTCCCTTCCATTCCCCCACCCCTCTCTATTTGCAACAAGTTTATTTACATTTTTCATTTTTTTCCCTTTCATCTTACTTTTCTTTTAACCTAACTTTTTTATCCCCCTTTTCCCTACCTAGTTCTCCTCTCTTTTGAATACTATCTTTTTTTTTTTTTACGTAATATCTATTATACCCCTTTGTCCTTATTTACACTTATGGTTTCTCGTATCAGAGAAACAATTCGATGTGTACTGATAAGTGTCTGATTTATTTCACTTAAGAGTATGTTCTCAAGGAACATCCATTTACATAGAAATGACTCTAGTTTATCCTTTTTTATGACAGAGTAGTACTCCATTGTGTAGAAAAACCACATCTTCTTTAGCCATTCATTAGTTGTTGGGCATTTAGGTTGTTTCCAAGACTTAGCTATTACAAATTGTGTTGGTATGAACATGGTTGTGCATATATCACTGTGGTATGATGATTTTAATTCTGGGAAGATACCAAGTGGAGGAATAGCTGGGTCAAATGGTACCTCTAGTTGTAGTTTTCTGAGGAATCTCCACACTGATTTCCACAGTGGTTGGATCAGTCTACATTTCCACCAACAGTGGAGGAGGTTCCTTTTTCCCCACAGCCGCACCAGCACTTGTTATTGGTTGATTTCTTGATAATAGCTATTCTTTCTGGAGTGAGATGGTATCTTAGTGTTGTTTTGATCTTCATCTCTTGAATGACTAATGATGTTGAACATTTTTTCACATGTTTATTTGCTATTTTTATTTCTTCATCTGAGAAATGTTTATTCATTTCAGATGCTCATTTTTGGATAGGGTCTTTAAATGTGGGGAGTTTGATTTTTTTTGAGTTCTTTTCATATTCTAGATGTTAGTCCTTTGTCTGAGGGACAGCTGGCAAAAATTTTTTCCCAGTCTGTGATTTTTCGTCCCACTCTATTAGTAATGTCTTTTGCTGTGCAAAAGCCTCTTAATAGGATGTGGTCCCAAGCATTGATTCTTTGTATTGTTGCCCGTGCAGTCTGGGTTCTGTTTATAAAATTTTTTCCAACCCCTATGTCTTTGAGAGTTCTTCCTATTTTATTCTCCAGGAGATTTATTGTTTCTGTTTTAATGTTTAGATCTTTGATCCACTTTGATTTTAGCTTAGTCCATGGTGAGAGACATGTATCTAGTTTTAGTTTTCGGCATGTTGTAAGCCATTTTTTCCAGCACCATTTATTAAAGAGGCTATCTTTCTTCCAGTGAGGGTGTTTGGCTCCTTTGTTGAAGATGAGGTATTTGAGTGTGTTTGGAGCTATTTCTGCATCTTCTAGCCTGTTCCATTGTTCCTCGGGTCTGTCTTCATGCCAATACCATGCTGTTTTTTTTTATCACAGAAGCTTTATAATATAATTTCAAGCCAGGGATTGTGATGCCCCCTACCTTATTCCTGCTGCCCAGAATCTTAATAGATATTAAGATGTACAATTCTCTAGTTATTAAAATGGCTTAGCAAGGGGAGAAGGTTAATCCGATAGAGAAATTTGAAACAATTCTACTCATATTTGGGAACTTATTATAAAATAGAAGTGATGTTAAATAAACAGGGACAGCATGGATTCTACATTAATTGTTTTGCTATAGTTATCTAGGGAAAAAATTGATCTGTACCCCATACCAAATGCAAAATTTATTTCTGGATGAGTTAACAGTACAGTCACCAAAAATAAGTTCTTAAAGTTTCAGAAGGAAATATAGGAGATTTATCATTGTTACCTTGGTAAATTATGATATCTGAAATATGAAAATCCTTAAGGGAAAAAAGTACTGAAGTTGAGTATATTAAGGTAAAACTGTTGCCTAGTAAAAGACTCCATAAGTGAGTTTGAAGGACAAACTAAAGTAAAGAAATCAGTGAAGAAACAAAAACAGAGATGCTACATGTTGAGTGTTGGTATTTTCTGTTTGTATAATTGACAGGAGATGGGTGTTGATCATATTAAAAGGTCTCAATATGAAAAAAGAATCCAGTACACAATACAAAGTGGGTGGATACGTGGAGCCACGGGATGATCCATTTAGGATTAAAACACACACCTGTAATTTTACTTTCACATGCAGACTTGGGAGACATCAGTCAGGTCATAGATGAGAATGTTCATAACAGTACTATTATTAGCCCCAAACTGGAGCAACACAAATTTCTACCAAGAATGTTAACAGAGAGATAAATTGTGATGTTTTTGTACTGTGGCATGTTGTGTCATGTATCTGTGCAAACAAATAAATCACAATTTACGTGTCAATGTTTCTGAATATAAAAAGTCTTATTGAACAATAAAACAGAACTACAGAAGGTTACATTGTGTGATTAAATGTATGCAAATTTGGGAGAAAAGGGCAGAATTAGCTAGTATTTGTTTAAAGGTTCATGTGTATGCAGAAAAGTTATAAAGGAAAGCAGTGGAATAAAGATTCAAAAATTTAGTTTAGCTGTTACCCTGCAAGCATTGACCTGACGTGGTAAGGGCGTGAGGAGCTTTCAAGTTTTTGCTCCTTTTCTCCTTTCTGAAAGTGGGTGTAGGTAATGAGCACACAAGTATATGCTTTTATTATTCTTGAAACATGATATACTTATTATATTCAAAATATGCCCAACAGTGCTTGCTTTTAAATACTTGTTTATGCTTTCTCTCTTTCTATGCCCAGACAGAGAAATTTTCAATTAGATAAATAGGTAGATAGGTGTGAAAAAATACGTGGGAATGCTAACACCAAAGTTACGGTCATGATTACCCGTGCAGTGCGAGGATGGGTGAGATAAAGCATCATGTTCTTTGCAAATTATACAAAATGTTATGATTGTTAGGGTGATAGAACGATTTTGAATATAAAATGTTTGTGAACCCACTTACAACTTCAAAACTAAATTTTTACAAACATTTATTGAGACATTTATTTTATAAAGAATGGCAGGTTTCACACAGATTTCATGTACTTTCCAAACCCACCAGAGGGAGCCCATATAAACCCCGTGTCTATTTAATCTGATTAAAATATTAATTAAGACATGAACACCTGGACCTGGCTGAAAGAAACTCTAGTTTCTTCTTGTGCCTGGAGGTGCCGCATTCAAGCTCATCAGTCGTGTGCACCCTTGGTCCCTGCAGGTAAATGTGGAATTGGGTAAGAGAAAGACATTCTGGAGTTTATTCTTCCATCTTGGATGCAGAGTCCTTGTTTGTTCCCTTAGTTTATCTGCAGGAGGATTGGAAGCTCGAGCTCAGCCTGGACAATTTAGCAACTTAGTGAGACCCCATCCCAAAATAAAAATTGAAAAAGGAGCTGGGGATGTAGCTCAGTGCAAATGCCCTCAAGTCAATTCCCAGTACCACAAAAAAAAAAAAAAAAAAAAAAAAAAGTTTATATCTTATATGGTTTCTCAGTCTCCTGTCCAGTTGTCCGCAGACTTGAGCATTTTACCTTGTCTGGTCCATGACCATGTTTTTATTCATCTCACAGGAAAACTGAACATATAAGCACAACGTAGCAAGTTTCGTAAAGGTATATTAATTCCCTTTAAAGGTCCCTTTTATCTTAAGAAGATTTTCTTCTTGGGTGTTAGATACGTTTTCTTTCATAGAGGGAGGGCGATAGTAATTTTAGACACATTGCTTGTACCTGTAAAGTATTGCTTACTCTTTCATAAGAATTTATTCATCTTTGTCCCTAGAATTTCTTTGGGAATTTTAGTAGTCTGCGAAATACAAGACTGTAAGTCTTCATCAATAGAGAGGTGGCTATTGAAGAAACTGTAAATATTATATGGTAAATATAATTTTAAATATTCACACCAACAGATGTTTTTATAAAAGAGATAAGTGAAGATACATGGTGAAATAAGGTTTTGATCTAATTTTGACCACAACACATTGCTGAATTGTTACTTCGTCGTGACGTCTGTGGGAAGTTCATACACCACTCGTCCTCCCGCCGCTCTCCCTCCTTTTTGAAATAATCCTGGTCCTCGCCTATAATGATTGTTCATGGAGTGTGTATCCTTCATTTTACAGGATAGTAGAGTGGGCATCTTTCATTTTGAATGAGCCCTTTGGCATCCTTTGTGGTTTCCTTGTCAGAAACCACTCTCATTTATCATTAGAAAATTTCTCTTTTGCTCCCTTTGATATTCTTTCCCTCTTTCTCAGTGGTTCATTAGAACCTTCCTATTCTTGGGCTTTTCTTTCAGAGCTTCCCCACTGCTGCTCTTGTGGTGAGCCAAAGGTAGTCTCTTTATTCCTGCATTCGGCCCCAAATCACTTTTCTGTCTTTCACTGAATGACAGGGTTTTATTCTTCACCATGTGGTTATTGGGTTTCCTTAATAGCCTCATGTGGAGGGGCTTTACTGAGGGCGTTTTAATTTGGTCTTGATAAGATTGTAGTCACCATGTTTCCTTAATCTCTTCTTTAAAAATCTTTTAGGCAGGGCACTCCCTGTCAAAGACACACTTAATGTAAAACAGCTTTCCTTTCACTTTTTTCCTCTGTCCAAATGTTTGCTTAGTTATATCTCTTGACAGTGAGTAAAAGGCAACTGGTCACAGCCAGGAGTCCGTGGTCCACTGGGCTTGAGTAATACCCCATTACTGCAGGACAAGGGGGTTTGGAGGACCATTTGAAGAGAAAGAACTTTTTTCTCCTGTGACACAGGGTTTTTGTAGATAATTAGTTCTTGCTAACAGTTAAGCTAGAACTCTGAGGCTTTTAGTCTGAGACCTGTCACTGTCCTGTAGCATCATTGCCCATGCCCCTGACCTGTTGCCCATACCCCACGCCCCTGTTTCGGCAGCTCATTGCTTTGCAGCATTAGTTTGTATATCCCTCGTGTCTCCAACTAGTTACCAACTCCTTGAGGGCGCCATGCTATCTTCTTTGTGTCTTCTCTATCCAGCTGGATCCTGCACAGAGTAGCAGGTGTTAAGTGTGGCATTAGGATGTCTTCCTCATTCTGGACTGCCAACTTGCGGTCTGGAAAAGTTGACAGCCAGCACACTTCACTGCATGGCAAGTTACCTGTCTGCTTTTCTGGTTGGACATTGTCAGCTCTTTCTCATGCTCCAGACTTCAGGGGATGTGTAATATTAACAATATTGATTATAATACAGCATTGAGATAATGAGGAATTGGCTCATACATAGTAAGGAGAACTCTAAAGAGTGTAGGGCTAGCAATTAGAAGGACCAGCTGGTAGACCCAGGAGTCATACTGAGCACTCAAGGAAGAGTTCCTTCCTTGTTCCCTCAGCTCTGGCTTGCTGATGGCTCAGAAATTGTAGTGATGTCATGCCCCTGGAATTGCTAGATTCCCACACCCTTGGGTGTGCTGAGAGGTGCCTTCCAGGGTACCAGTAAAAGCCGCTTTTGGACAGGTGGTTGGCAGGAAGCACCGTGCTATGGAAATGATGAAGAAGGGTACTGGAGAAGTAGCTGGCCATGGTGGAGGCCTCTGAGGAGCTGAGTACTGCCATCTGTACTGCAGTGCTGGGCAAAAGTTGCCCAGGGGACCAGCAAGAAGTCTTCCCATTGCAGTGTCGCTCTGGTGACCACTAGTGACAGTTTAACATTGTATCAGCTGGCAAAGGAAAAAACATCTCCTGGGCCAGCTCAGTTTTCATGGAGCAGGCAATGAAGGAGTGGTTTGTGGCTGAGAAGCAACACATTGAGTACTGCAAAGGCAGCTTGCTGTCTTTTCTGAATGTCCAGAAGCCTTTAGGGAGATGGGCTGTTACTGGTTCTCAGTACACGGAGTGCACAAAAGATACAGGCTGTTCTGATGGGTAAAAGCCTATGCTCTTGAATCAGTAACAGCACCCAAAGAGAAGCAGATGAATTTCCTTGGTATTTCATTCCTCCAGGGTCTCAGGAGAAGATTATTGCCATTTACATTCTACATTTGCTGCTGAAGGCTTAGAGTAAAACCTCATTAGGTTTTATTGAATCCACATAATTACAGTAACAACATCTTTTCTGCCAGCCTAAGTGATGTGTGAAAGTAGCAGAAATATTTTTGCAGTGATATTTTGCTCTTTCACTGTAGACTTCACACCTTGTAGGGACCGCGTCTCTTGGCCTAGTGCATGTTACTGACTGTTACTTGTATGGATGGAATAGCATAATTTCACGTCTTCCACTTGATAGGTGCCTGTGGGTGGTAGGCAAAAGGCTCTACTAGACAGCCTCAGAACCAGCCAGCAACCTGTGATGCTTGCATCCCATTGAACTGTTTAGACCCCAGAATCTGCTCATAGATGTCAAAGCCCACACTCTCTGCTCTTTGGCTGGTAATGCTCTCAATGTCCTCTTTCTGAGTTCTTGTTCTAGAAACTACTTTCTAATGTAATTTTCCTGGCTCATCCTGGGACAGGTCCCTGTGAAATTGCAAACTTTTGTTAATTCAAATGAATTTGAGAGATAAAATTTCTTCAATTATTTATATCATCTCAATAAATTTATTTTTCAGTTACAAAATTTACATAATTTTGTAATGATTGGTAGCTTTTCATCACCTTGGTGATTTCTAATCTTAATTGCTCATTATTTCAGAATCTAATGAGAGATTTCAGCTGCCCCCCTATACACACCCTGAGTTTTGTGTGTATTGTAAGGGGTTTTACAGGTTCTTTGATTAGGTTGTATAATTTGTGTTCAGTGTCAAGGGGACGGTTTTGTTCTCTATGGGTATTTGCCACACCCAGTTTGTAATTAGAAAAGCGGTTCTTTCTCTTCCTACATATGGAGTGGCAGAGAAGGCGACCTGATTCAAGAGTGACTAGGTGTCAATGATGGAGATGATTTGAGGATCGGGAGCAGGTTAGGGATTAAGATTCAGGAGCTGTGGAGGAACAAGGAGGTGAACTGAATGTGTTTGGGGAAGCCAAAGGAAGAATTTCTGTTTAAGCCTCTTCCCTAGGATAGGGAGCATTCCTAAGTAGTGACCCTGTCAGAGTGAAGAAATAGAAATTGTTGTCTTTTGTTTGGAAAGTTGCTAAGGCAGAGCTACTGTGAGATCAGACTCAGGTAGGGAGCTGGGTAACATGGATCATGCTACTAGTAAAAGTTGATCCTTGGAGTCCTGTTATGTTTTGGAGTTTGGGTAATTTATTGTATATATTGCTTAAGGTTTATACATTAAACTTAAATCAAAACAGAAGATGTTATGTTAAAGAAATAGGAAGAATAACTTTCATACTGTAATGATTCCAAGTGGAAAATGAACTTTAAGGGAACTTGTGTTTACCTTCCCCGAGTTGATGATGGTTCTCAATTCTCAATATTTTTTGGCTACAGGTTCCTAGATAAGGTAGAAGACCCCTGAGTTTGGTTGCTGTGGCTCTTTCTCCTTTCAGTGCAAGAGAAACTCAGGCATAGCAATGCTGTGCCACTTCATGGGGAGTTTTGTGGTGGGCCTGTGGGGACTAATCATCTGTCTGCTTTGGCAATAGGGGTAGAAATGATTCTTCTTTCAACTATGGTGGGTTAGGTGTAGTTGTAAAATTTAATTGTTAGATATCGATTCTACTATTTATATATGCTAATGGGTTTATCAAGTAATCTAGGATAAATTCATCCATCAGGGCGCAGCTAAACTAACAATGTAAAAGGCCCTATCAGCATTTGAAATCGACAAACAATTCAGTATATCAGCAAAGATCTACTGATAGCTTCCTTTTTAAGATTTGTGGTGATTCCAACTTAGCAAATATGTTTCAGGGCTTAGGAGTTTTTTTGGTGTTGTCATTAGGGTTACAATGCATGAGAGATTTATTATAAGAAATGGGTCGTGTGATTATAGAGTGGTTCCAGCTCAAGTTCGAAGGCCTGAGAAACAGGAAAGTGAGAACCAAGACAGCCTTGGTGTAAGTTCAGGTCTGCAAGAAGACCAGCATACCTTCTTGGGGAGCGTCTCGGGGAGAGAAGATTCTTTCTTCCTCTACCTTTATTCATGTGTTGTGTGGATTAGAGGAGAGCCACCACATGGGGAAAGGTCATCTGATTTACTCACTCTAGTAACTCAAGTCTTAATGTCTTTCAGAAAACCCTCAAAAGATTCACCTAGAATAATATTTGACCAAATAGCTGGGCATCCTGAGGCCTAGTCAAGTTGACACATAAAATTAGCTATCACACCATTCTTGGGCATCTAGATTTCATAATGCCACACTGATAGTTTCCAGTCAATTCTAATTACTGCTTAATTTCATTCTCTATATGCCACATTTTAGTAACATCTGGTATGCCTTTTGGTCTGTACTAGCAAATAGCTTTTTTCTATACATAGAAGTGTAAAGATGTGAAATTAGGTTGTTTTTCCCCTTCAGGTCTATTTAAAAGGTTTGAACTCTTGGTTGCTGGCTCTTGGAGCATCTCTGGGGGCCATGGCATCATATCTTACAGTATTTCTGGTAATAGTGGTTGTTAGTATGAAAAAAGAAATGCCAATTTTTGCCGGGCATGGTGGCACACACCTGTAATACCAGCATTGAGAGGCTGGGATCGCTGTCTGGCAGGAGGATCGCTGTGAGTTCAAGGCCAGCGCAGGCTACTTAGTGGTTCAAGGCCAGTTTGAATTACATAGCGAGACCCTGTCTCAAAAAACAAAAAAACAAAAAACAACCCCCCCCCCCAGTTTTTGACCTGATGAGAGGGGAATTAAATCCTGGCTCTGCAATTGCTATGGCCTGAGATAAGTTTATTAGCCATTTGAGCCTCATTTTTCTTCAATGAGAACAACTCTTATCTAGTGGTGAGAGGGCCCGCCACTGCCTGATGAGTGAGAGGTGCTCAGCAAATGGTCGCTGCCCTCCCCAACCCCTTCTGTGTATCTGAAAAACAGCCATCTTCTTTTTCTGTGTTAAGTGTAGTTCCATCAGTCAGATACCTGGTCATTTTTCCTTCGGATCTATTTTTGAAACTTTTAAGCCATCGCCGCCTGTCTTCTTCCTTCCCGTGGTTGACAGATTGCTGTCTCTTCTGTTGTCTTTTAGGGTAGGTGAAAGAACTCGATGCGGCCTTGGCCCTGTAGTGTTTCTCCCACTGGCTTTGTGAATGAGCTGTTTAGCCACCTGAAGATGAAAATGCAATCTCTCTCTGTTTTATCTGTCGTCATGCCTGGGAAGAGAATGGTGAGAGATCATAATTTTAAAGCGACAGTAGAAAGGGTGACTGACATCTTCTCCTACTTTAAATGGGGATTGCCATGCAGAACCGTTCACACTAGGACAGAGTTTGCTGTTGTGCCGTTGTTGCCTTGGCCTCACCATGTCTAGGTGTTTAATCTCCCATGTACTTTATGCACAGCTCCGTGCAACTTCTTTGCTTTGATGTGTCAAAGTTTCTGATGTTTTCTCTGAGCTTGGCAGAATATTAATCCACTTCTGTCTCCTGCTCTTATGCCTGGGAGAACCTCTAAGAGAAGGGAAGTGCTGAAAAGCACACTTGTCATGATATGCGAGGGTTAATAAAAGCAGGCAGAACAACTCCCCATATTTCCGAAGTACCCAGAGGCATTTGGATGCATCGTTGGAGAGCCCGAGGATTCAGCCTGATGATGCTCCACTTTCATTGCCATGGAGTGTAGCCTTGGCCACGCCAGGATCATAGCTGCCTGGAGTCGTCTGCAATGGAATTGCCTCCCTGCGGACTTCGTTGGCTGTGGTCTCTCAAGAACTAAGCACAGCTGAAAAGCCTTTCTAACATGTTCAACTGGAGTTTTCTGTCTCGGAGACTAGATCTTGGCAGGCCATGGGGTCCAGTGAGGACCATTCGAATTTGAAAATGAGGGTCATTTCTGGTGAAGGCAAATTCCCTGGGAAAGCTTAGACAAACCAGAGTGATGTGTCCGCTGGAAACTTGGGCATCTCAACTAGTATAGCACCCTGACAGCCAGTATTTTTTGTTCAGCTACTTGGTAGAAGTTGCATCTCAGCTACCAATGTATTTTTGTAGCATGTTTCATGAATGTTGACTATTTCAAATCTCTTCCCATTACTCCAGTGGCACAAGGTCTCATTGCAAGGAAAGGAAATGAGGCAAGCAGCGGGGAGAAAATAAAATCTGTTTTTTGCAGAAGACAGCTTTAATACATTCCCTCCCCTGTGCTAATCTCTATAACTTGATTAATTGGCATGTGGTGTGTTACACAAAATCCAGGGAATGACAAAGCTGGTTCAATATCAATTAGCTAAAATAGGAATGGACTTCCCACAGAGACTCTAGGACAGAGTTGTGTTTAACTGGGCCCTTTCAAACACAAGTCTTCCTAAATGATGAGAGTAGAAGATCCCACTTAGGGTCCAGTTGTTTAAAGAAATTAAAAACTGTGGAAATTAGCAGCTGAAATACACTTGGATGAGTATGCTATCCCTTTAATATGTCTGTCTATTCATCTCACTAAGACATCCCAATCCTTCCTCCAAAGTGATTTGCATGCTTAATATTTGCTGAAATGCTTTCGTTGGATTTGAATAACATAATTGAATTTGCTTGCTGTGTTCTTGGGAAATGAGGGCTTGGGAGTTCCTCTGATAAGATATGTGAATGTACTTATGCTTTGAAGGGATTCTTACTTATTTCTCTGTGAACCAAGCATTAGTAAGTGGGTCTGCCAAGCATGTGAAGCAGTATTCAGTGGAGTGACAGGCTGTATCTGTCACCCTCCAGATGACTGGCTGTCTCTGGAGCTCAGAGGTCATGTGCTTAGAGAAGGCTGTGGCTGAGTCGAGCTGGATGCAGATTGTCTTGTGTTTGGATGCCACATGATCTTGGGATCCTCATCCTAAATGGAGTGGGGGTAAAAGCAGATCCTGACAAAGGGCTCTTGCTTCTGTTTACAGCCTCTCTCATAAGAGAGATGGCTAGATAGGTATAAACTCTGTGAAACAAGCATAGTGAGAGATGATCAATGCACGGAAGAGGGAAATCAGCATTCCTAAGTAGTAACAGATGGTGTCCCAAAGAATCTTGAACAAAACGTTATGATTCCACTGGCGGAGAATACGGTCCTGTGTTTCAGCTAGTGGGAGTAGCAAATCTGAGTGCACCAAGGTGTGAAAGAATGTGACGAGTCCCTAGAACATGTTTTGTGGAGTTGGTGACACATAGGGAGGTGCTAGGAGATGAAGGTAGAGAGGGAGGCATGAACTGCTTCGTGAAGGGCGTTCTATGTAAGTTTGTTGGCATTTGAACTTTAGTTTGAAAAGAGCCAGTAGTCTTTAATAATTCATAAGTATGCAAGTGATGTGATCAAATTGGCTTTTAGAATAATGATTCTGCAAAGTAGTATGCAATGTGAGCTGGAAAAACTAGTCAGGAGATGGTTATGATTGTCCGAGAGTGAACAGTGCAGGCCAAGTGAAGGAAATGGCAAGATGGCCGAAGCCTGTGAAGGAGGTAGAGATCCCTGGATTTTGTCAGTGCATGTGGCAATGAAAGGAAAATCAGTTAAAATTGTCTGGTTGTTTTCTTCCCATCGTTCAGAGTTGGAGATCACAGAAGTATGTTTTGCAGTGGAGGCAGGAGACAGAATTGAGTCTGGGATACGTGTAGGTGGAAGATTTATACATGGATCTGTCTGCTTGGCAGGAGCGTGCAAGTGTCTGGGACCCAGCATGGCCATACCGGGAGAGGAAATTTACGCTGCATCAGTGCATGTGCAATAGTTGGAGCTGTGAGTTTAGCTGCATTCATCTCAGGGACAGTGTGCAGAGTTAGGAGGGTAGAGCAGCAAAAACGAAGATTGTGGATTATAAATATGTAGTGACAGTGGAAAGAAAGGGAAGCTGTGAAGAAGTCAGAAAGGATCGACCATCCTTACTGTGAACATGGGAAAGGGTTGTTGCAGCATGATCTGGGATTAGAAAGAGTTGCATTTGTTTGATGGGCTGTTTGTTTAAAGGGAAGAATTGAATGTGTCCATTGAGGAGAAAGAGCTGGAAGAGAGAGCACAGGTACAGGAGAGATGGAATGATTTCCCGCTAAGAACTTTGAACCCTCCAGTGATGGGAGAGGATGTATGTTGGAATAGGGAGAGGGGTTAGTAAAGTTTAGTGCTTGACTGAGGAAGGTGTGCTTTTTTCTTTTCAAATTCTCTTTTCTAAGTGGGGAGTGAAGGATTGAAGCCTGGCTGAGGAGAGACAAACATGTTTATGAAAGGGAATGAAGAATTAGACTTCAGGAGGTTTCTTACCTAATGCCTTCTGTTCTCAGTAAGGAAGAAAGCAAAACCAGTATTTTTTCCCAAGCAAAAGTAGTGTGGGTGGGAATAGATATTTTAAGGAGTAAGATACATGATCAGTGTAGTCTCTGAAGTTAATTGGAGAGAACAGTTAATACTTCCTACTTCTTGTTTCCAGACTCAGCATGTGCTCATCGAGGCAGTTCTCAATTGATCAAGTAATCAGGAAGGATGGCATGAAGGATGGCCCTTCAAGGCGCTGCAACAGTGGTTCTTCTGGGAAGGTCGTCTGACTCCCAGAGCCCTTTGCCAGTGCTCCCCAGCTGGTTTAATATCATGATCATCTGTCTTCCCTCACAACAAGAGTTTCATGTGCTCTTGGTGCTTTGGGCTTTCTATAGCATGTTGACCTTAGTCAGAGGTGTAATTAGTCCTTGTACTTGATTTTGTAATGGCCCCTTTATTTCAGAATAATTTCAGCTCTACAGAAAAATTGCAAAGATAGTACAGTTCTCAAATACTCTTGCCCCACTTTCCCTGTTTAACATCTTAGATTGATATGGTACATTTCCCAGTTAGTCAGTGTGATAGTCAGCTTCCCATTACTATACCAAGTCCCTGACGTAAATTGGCTTTTGAGGAACAGTTAATTTTGGCTCACAGTTTTGGAGGTTTCAGTCCATAGTCACTTGGCCCTGTTGCCTTTGGACCTGTGGTGAGCCCTCACATAAAGATATTCGCCTCATTGTAGCCAGGAAGCAAAGAGATAGACAGAAAGGAGCCACAGCCTGGTATCCCCTTCAGGACACACTCCCAGTGGCCAGACTTCCTGCAGCCAGACGCCTGCCTTCTCCACTACCACCTTGTAGTGCTACCGGCTGCCAGCCAAGCCTTCAACACGTGGGCCACTGGGAGACAGTTAAGATCCAAACCATAGTCGTGGTGGGTTTGTTTGTTTGTTTGTTTGAGATGTGTTCTCACCTACTGTAGAACTCCTGGGCTCAAGTGATCTGCCTACCTCAGGCTCCAGAGTGGCTGGGGTCACAGGCAAGAGCCACCATGCCTGCACTGCACTGATTTTTATACATTATTAACTATACTCATTATTTTAATTTCCAAACCTTTCTATGACCTTTTCAATTATTTTTGGCAGTGCACTGAGCTGATAATTTCAGAATCTAGAGATAAAGCAATATTTTGGGTGGTTTCTCTCCCTTGTGATTGTTTTTCCTGAAATGCTACTTGTTTTTTTCAGAACTCATAGAACTGAAGAGGGGAAAAGTGCAGAAAAAAATAAGTATCAACTGTACTTATTTATTAAGTTAATACGACCCTGTGTCAGTTATGTGTGTCTTTACCTCTTCAATGAAGAGGTGTTACTATCTAGTAAGTGCAGTTTGTTGTACTTGAATCTTTTAAAAAGTGGGCTCGGGGGACAAATAATGAAAAGAAGGGGTGTTTGTTCCTTTGCTGTGTTGAGAAGATTGTGTGCGGTGACCAGTAACAATGCAGGTCCTTACCCTCTTGGTCTCTAGAGGGCACTGATTTTATGCCGGCCTATAATGCTGAAGCTACACAGTTTGGAATAAAAAATTTTTTTCTGGCTAACGTTCTGTTTTTTGGGCACTCTGATTTCACTTCTCTCTCAGAAAAGAGACCTAGGATCCTCTCTCAACTACTGTTACGTGTCTGGTGATTATAAATCACAAATGAGTGATACAGGATTTGTGGATTTTTGTGGGGTGGACATTTGTATCCTGTAAACCCGCAGTGCGGCTGTTCTGGAGACGTGGTAATGAATCTGTCTGTTCCCTCCCAGTCCCTGTGTGCAGCTGTGAATGAAACTTTGCTCTGAGCCGTTCTTCCAGGTAGAACTTGGGCCTCTGGCCTGCACTTTCCAGGCCTAGTGAATTTCAAAATCCTTAAAGAAAAATCCCTTATGTGGAAATATTTAGCAGCTATCTTATGTTCCTGGGTACTTCTAGGGCTTCACTTCCAAACACCTCCATTTATTGTTACCCCCCACAAAATGCCCCTTTACGCCTCTGGTTGCCAAAGAACTTTATCGTTACTGAAGAGAGGAACTTCCTCGCTTGCCACCTTCCTCCGTTTCCTGCTTGCCGCTCCTTTATTAAAATATTGGTTTGCACATCCTGAATTTGTCGTTTTGACCTCATTTCCCTCATGTACTCCATGGGTTTGCTTAAACTTTTGGTTTGACTGCATTACTGAGCTGTGTTTTTCTGTTAACACTATGTCAGGGTATGTCTTCATTACTGATGTCCCTTTTACTTGCATTTTATACTGTGCAGAGCAAGAACGCGCCGCAGTCTGTCCTCTAGGATTTAAGCCTTTTTGCTCTCTTACCTCAGCAACAATTCACTTACAGACCTCACATTAACTGAATTGTTGGTGCAACAGTGACCGACTGGGTTACCGACTGCTTACAATTTTCAGATGTGACTGATGTGACTTTTACTGTATTTGTTTTAATGGCTTAGTGCAGAAATGCCTTGTCCTTTGAAGTCTCACACGTCTCTTACCCCTGCTGCTCCCCCGTTTTCTGCTCTAGTGTCTACCTGGCTTGTGTTGGTTGCTGGTAGCGAGGGCACTAATGCTTGCTTTCCCTGGGGTCGAGGCTGCCCCCAAACCTGCGCCTTGTCCTTCATTCACCAGGCAGGAGAGGTCGGCGGTGTTTCCTCTGCGCGGTAGGGTTAACTCCGAAGGCAAAGACTGTGTGTCCCTGTGCGGCTCACCTGCTTAAACTCCCCTGGGGGACCCTGCCTTCTGAGTTACATCCCCTCAGCGACCGCCTGTGTTAGGGTTATCTGGAATATTTTCTGTGACACATCATCGTTCAAAATTTGGAAACCAAACAACAATGTCACAGACTGGCGATTTTCCTTCCAGAGGGTTTCTGCTGAACAATTCCTGGGTTTGAGACACACTCCTTGTCCCTTACCTGTGGGAGGGTTATTTATTTGCTCAGCTCCCAGCTATTTCTTTCTTCCATTTCACCTTCCATTTTCCTTTGGTTTCTTCCTTTTCTTTAGGGTGAAGGCCCTGAGACAAGTGGGGTCAGGATTTGGGGTCAGAACAGATACCTCAGGATACCCACCTCCCTGTACCCCACGTTGCCTCAGGTGGTCACACAGCCTCTAAAGACAAATGCTTCCAGGTGAAGAGGGAATAAGGACCAGCATCACCACACCTGACAGTTGTGTTTAAATCATTCCTGCATGAATAACTCAGGAAGCTCTTTACACTGATGCAAGTGTACCTGCGTTTAACACACTTGAAAGCAAACGTTAATTTACCATTTTTTCAGGAATGTAGTGGTCCTTGTGCAATAGATGAGATTCACCTAAAGTGAATTATCACCATTTCATGCAGGGTGCCTGGAGCAATGTAAATGCGAAACTGCTGCAGCTCAGCTCTGTTCATGTTTTGTGTCTCGTTCTTAATCCCATCCGTGGGGCTTGTTTATGTTGAAGCCAGAGAGATGTATAATCAGGCATATCCAGCCTGCCGCCCATGGGCCACGTGCAGCTCTGGACAGCTCATAATGTGGCCCTCAAGATCATAAACTTCTAACATTATTCTGTGATGCTTATGCACAAAAATCCATAGGCGACCAGGGAAGGCTTCTTGCGGGCAGGTGGAGTGCAGCGCTAACTCTGCCTGCTGAGTCCACCACATGCACTCTAACTGAAACCGTGTCTATCAGGCTTTGTGTGCCCTTGTGTAGGTTAACAAGGAAAATGTGAAGGTTACTGACAGTGTAGTTCAGCCGTTCCTTCACGTGTATGTGCCTATGAAGGCAAGTGTTTGTTGTTCTTAAGCAGATATGTAAGTTTTCTTATTTAATTATCAAAACTGGGTTTCTTGTATTATTTTGTAAAATAATTTAAGTAGTTAAAATAGTTTTCTTGCAAGTCTGGTACAAGAAGTATGAAAATATAACCGGGCGCAGTGCTATGTACCTGCGATCCTAGCATGCTAGGAGGCTGAGGCAGGAGGATTATAATTTCAAATCTCACCTGGGCAACTTGGCGATTCTCTGCTTCAAAATAACAAGCAAGCAATCAAGCAAACAAGGAAACAAACAAGCAGGTTGGAGTTGTAGCTCGAGTGAAGGTCCTGGGTCCCCAGTACCTAAAAAATACAAGTACAAAAACGTATCAAATAGATTTTGCTCGCATATTATGATAATAATTACATATACAATATTGCTACTAGAAGTTTTATTACACACATATATATATATATATATATATATATATATATTTTAAGGTGTTTTTGAGGCAGAGTTTTGCTGTGTAGTTCAGGTTGACCTCCAACTCACTATCTAGCCCAGCTGGCCTCAAACTTGTGGCAGTTCTCCTGCCTCAGCCTCCCAGATGCTGGAATTACAGGTGTGTGTCACCACCCCCAGCCTGTATCATGTATTTTACATGTAGCCCAGGATAATTCCTCTTCACTTAGTGCAGCCCAGACGAGCAAAATGGCTGGACACCTGGACACCCATGATGTATCACTACTCTGGAAATTGTCGTGGAGTCCAGAAGTTGGATTTGTAGGCCTAGATTTGGTTTGAATTCAGGCTCTGCCACTTACAATGTGGTATAGTGCACATTGCACAACCTCTCTAACCCTCAGGGTTGTTATTTGAGAAATGGAGAAATAATAGAGATTGTGAAGATTAAGTGAAAGTACTCAGGAAGGTGGCAAAGCTCTGTTACTTTTGCCAACAGTAGTGTAAGCAGCTGCAGAGCTTGAGTTAGGGTCCTTGTGTCTCTCACAGCAGCCCAGAGATAGGCAGGATGGTATTTAGCATTAATATGTAAGGCATATTGTATAGATGAAACCAGTGATCAGAGGATCTTTTAAAATGGTCAATAGAAAAAAATGACTTCTTTAGGACCTGCAGACCAGGCTTCAATAACTCCTTGAAATTCTGCTCTCATCTAAGCCCCATTTCCCTAAGGCCATTTGTAGGATTTTGCATAAATGTATATTATTCTTCTAACCATTTACTCTATTGTTTGTTTTTTCAATGTGTGTTTAAAATCTAGCACTCTTTGAAATATCCTTTTGGCTTTTTAAACTTTAGATCTTATTGAATTTATAGTCCATTTCTATTCTTACACCTGATGAGAAGTAATTTCTTGCACCCCTTCTTTTCTTATTTCTGAACTATTTCCCTGGCCTCTGTAGTCAGTGTAGAATTTTGGATCATCTGGATTTGTATAAGAATATTGAAGAAAATGTCAGGAAAGGAAAAAGTTCTAGCGGAAAAACAGGTGACACACCTATTGTGTGCAGTTAATGGAAATCTAATTTCATCAACATTGGGGTATTGCTCAGTCATAAAGCTAAATGAGAGACAGACATTCAGAGGTCCCTAGAATCAGGGGTGAGATCATTGTTTTGGTCCCGATAAGACATTTAATTGACTCAGTGCTGTTATCTTCTCTGGATCGTTACCTCTGTGGATTTTATTTCCCTGTTTGGGGTTGGCTTTAGAGATCAGCTAAGCCAACCATTGAGCTCTGCTGTGCCCTCCCCTTCTCTCCCCTACTTTCCCTTCCCTCCTTTTTTTCATGTTTGAAAACTAGATTTGCATAATTAAAACACTATTGTTTTAGTTACTTTTCTCTCATTGCTAAGACAAAATACCTGACACCCAAAATTAGGGGAAGAAAGGTTTGTTTAGCTCACAGTTCATAGAGGTTTCAGTCCACAATCAGCTGGATCCAAGGCAGGGTGGCATGGCAGACAGGCAGAAGGAAGCAAAGTAAGCAAGGGAAGCACAAAGGGGAATAGACTAGCCTCTTTCTGTCTCTCATATTTTATCCGGGCTATCTGCCTTTAGGGCAGGTAGCACTCTCACCCTTAATCCCAGCACCCTTAATCCTAGTATCACATCCTTGATCCCAGCAGAATTATGCCAAACCAATCAGTGGACTAATTTAGTGATCACACATTCTCAATCCACCTACCTCTGAAAACACCCCACCTGTGACCACATGAGGCTTTGGAGGACATCTAGACACAAACTATAACAACTATTATTATCTTTCACCTAAATTGCCCGAGACATTAACTCCAGCAATACTAACATTGATCAAAATAGTTCTAGGGCTTTCAATTTCACCACTATATATTGTCACTGACACAAAATAATTCTAAATAGCTAGAATTTTTGAATGATCAAGATGGGTACTAACATTTTTAAAATTAAGAATCAGGTGCAGCATGTACAAGGCCTTTAGGTTCGTTCAACACACACACATACACACACACACACACACACAGAAGTATAAAAGTGTAAAAGATTTTTCACCCCTCAGGTGATTTATAATCTGATTCTGAAAGCAGTTTATAGAGTCAGGTTCCAGAAATGTCTGCCCCTATTGTAGACTAAATACATTGGCTGAAAAAAAAAAAACCAAACAGAACAAAAAAACCCCTTGACAACATATGAAATAATTTTGCTAGATATTTTAGGCTGAAAGAAAGTAAAGAATTCCCAGGGAGAGGCCAGAGTAGAGTGAAGGGAGAGCCCGGAGCAGGCAGTACAGGCGAGCTGTGTGGGAAGCCACCTGCCTTCCTCAGGGGAGCCGGGAGACCAGGCTTTCTATTGTTGGCAAGATCTGGATGTCACACCTGGGTCACTGACTCTGCCTGGGGAAGAGTGCAGATTTGTCCTGGGGCTGCCGGGGCTCTGGCTGCACACACTTTGGGGAAAAGTATCCTCGTCAGGGCCTTTGGGCTTCCCACAGATTAATACCACAGTCTCTACTCACCGAACAGGAGGAAACGAGTATGTGCAGGATCAACATCAGCTGCTTCAGCTCTTGGAATTCCTGGGCCTAGCATAAAAAATAACCATATGAAATGTTTAAGGAAGGAAAAATTGAAATCTCAAAAGCGTATGAATAATAAAAATACCTTATTCATAAAAGACCAAACATGATCTTTTAAACTATGAAAAGACAACTGTGAAAAGACTAATTTACATGCACATTAGTAAGTAAAAGAGGCCCATTGGAAAAGGGTTTTCAAAGTTACTTTAGTCAATCTTCACTCTCTTCAGTGTGGCAGCGTCATTTATTTAGAATAAAATCTGTCCATTGTTACTGTTTGTATTTCATTTTGGGTTCTCCCCTATCTCTGGGGAGATTCATTCATTCCTTCATTCAGTGGTACTGGAGATTGAACCCAGGACCTTTGCACTAAACTACATCTCAGTCCTTCTATTTTTTTATTTTGAGACAGGGTCTTACTAAGTTGCCCAGGTGAGACTTGAACCTACAGTCCTTTTGCCTTGGCCCCACCCCGAGTGCCAGGATTATAGGCATGTGCCACTGTGCTTGGCTTATTTTTAATGTTTTGAGTGAATAAAATATTAATATGATTCCAAAAGTTATAACTATACAAAAAGATTTAAAGAATTGTCACTACCTGTACCCTGCCTTTCTTTATACTGTGTTATCTTTTACCCATTTTTTCATCTTGTTTCCACTTACCTCCCTGTAGGTAATTAATTTTTTAAATTTCTGGTTTCTCCTATTGCTTGTTTTTATTTTGGACAAATGAGAAGATTGATATGTTTATTTTATTATTTTCCCTTCTTATGTGAAAGATAGCACATAACATAGCTCTTTTGCACTTTGCATTTTTTACTTACATATCTTGGAATATATCTTGAAATCTTGGAATCTTTTTTTTTTTTTTTTGGTGCTGGGGATTGAACTCAGGCCCTTGTGCTTGCTAGGCAAGCTTTCTACCACTTGAGCTAAATCCCCAACCCCCCTCCCTTTTTTTTTTAAATCTTGGAATCAATGTATGTTTGAAATCTGGGATTATTCTACCATCAGTAAAATAATTTCAGACTAAATATGTTGGCTGAAGAAACAAAACCAAAAAACCCCCAGACAACATATAAAATAATTTTGCTGCATCTTTTAGGTTTTAAGAAAGTGAGAGAATTCCCAGGGAGAGGGCAAAGTAGAGTGGTATATATGTATCTTGGAAATCATTCCGTATCAGTTGAGTTCAGAGAAATCTTCCTTGTTCTTTATCTGCACAATGTGCTCTGTACAGATAAACCATTGTTTATCCCACATTTCTGCAAAGTAAGACATTTGTTCATTTCTAATATTTTACAGTTTCAAAAAATACTGTAAAAACCTCATATTACTGCCAGAGGAATACCTTCAGGCTAAATAGCTGGAAACGGAAAGCCTGGGTCAGGGTATGAACACAAACCTAGTTTTGTTGGATATTGCCACATTTATTGACATGACTAATGTGCTTGATCTAAACTTCTGTCACATTTTGTGATTATATGTTATAAAAGTTGTATTTTTTAGGAGATGAGGATTGTTTGACTTGTGTATTAAATTTTTGTTGCTATTTGGAAAAGTTAGTTGTATTGTGTTTTTAATGATCGCTTGTATATTTATGCCTTTTAAATAGCCTTATCCACTGTTCTCTACCATAACTTTTCACTATCTAGAGTTTGTCTTAGAGTGTTCTTTATCTATTGCCTACACAATAACCAATGAGTGTATTTTATTTTCTGATTCTTACATAATGTCTATTTTGTCAGAACATGTAACAGTTGTTTATTAGTCTTCCAACTTAACCCTCAACTTTATTTTAGTTAAATCCACAATTTTGTTGGTTTACTGTGTTCCTCATTGTTTTTTATGAACCTCCTGGGTCTGGGAACCAGGGGCGCAGCTATGTGGGAGAAAATAAGAGACAGGACAGCAAGGCACAGAGGGCCAGAGAGGAGAGAGTCTAAGGCACTTGCTTTATTTTTCAGCATGCTTATATAGTAAATAGTATGTACAGAACTCTGTAACAGATCAAAAAAGGGAACACAGCAGACCTTAACTATAAATGATTAATAATGCAAACAGCAATTAAGACGTTCTTTGGCCCACAACACATTCAAAACAAGCTGTGGGAGTCACAGGACCTCTTTAAGGAGCTTGGTGTCTTGGACAGTGTCCCCTCTCTCAGACTCCCTAGGGCTACTTTTAGCCCTCCAGCTGTGAGCTTTCTCAGCGGCCTCAGGTTTTCCTGAGAAACAAGGACCATGTCCTTGATATGACTCTGAGGGTATCCCACAGTTTTTTGTTTTTGTTTTTTTTGGCTGAAATTTTCTGTTACTTGTTGCCCTTGGATAAAGATCTTGCTTTTGTACCTTTTGTAGAAAGAACTCACTAATGTGACATTATCTGTGCTCATGTGTGTTTAAGGCTTTTTCTATAGGTTAAGTACTGAAAGGATAGCACCGATGGGTATAAATTTTTGATTCACACTTTTCTGATTGCTTTTCCTTTCTAAGATGCTTTGTCTTTTTGGCTAGAGGCCCTGAGGATTTTGTTTTTTTGGGTCATCTTTGAAGTTTAATTCTTTTATTAGAATATGTCTTGTATTTGGTCTTTTGAGGTTCTTTTTCTCAGGTACTCGTTTTATTTGGTGACAATTAGTTCCAGTCCATTATTCATTTTTCTTGTTTGGATACTTCAGTTATAAAAATGGTGTTTCTCCTTTGCTTGTTCTCCATTTCTGCTACTTTCTCTCCTTCCTCGTCTTTCCCTCTCCTCTCCCTTTTCCTCCTCCACTCCCCCACCTTTCTTCTTTTGTTTCATTGTCCTTCTGTTTTCTTGCTTTTCTTCAATGCCCCTTAGGCACTGTTCCTTGGTTTCTTGCATACTTTGTAATTTAATCTTCAATTTTGAAGTTTTATTTCTCCTATTTCTTCCTGAGTTCAATCAGTTCTCTTTTTATTTCTTTTTTCATGCTTGTTTGTTCTACCTTTTTGAGTTTCTAACTCAAGAAATTGTTTATATCCCTACAATACCCACATGCTTATTTGATCATATTTCATTTAATTTTCAAGTATTATTTTAAAATTTTCTTTTGCTTGTTGTCTTTTTTTTCTTTTGGTGGGGAAGGGTGGATTTTCATTAATCAAGCTATTTTAAATTGACTCTCTGAGTTTGGGTAATCCTCTATACTTTTATCTAGTATCCTTCTGTTTCTTTTTGTTGATTTTTAGTTGTGCCAATTTCCTAGTTTTCTGATACTCTCTTTTGTTAGTGCAGCGAAGGACAGATCTTGCGAAGACTGCGTGTGTGTGTTTGGGGGGGATTGGGGATATTTTTGTGCCTGCTAATGCTTTTTTAGGTGTGTGTTGTCCTGTGCAATCCTGTGTATTTTTACTCCTTCTCACCCAGCTGCCAAGGTTGTCTTTCATTTTTTTCTGCCCCTATCTCCTCCATGGGAGTCACACCTATTGTCACTCCGAACCAGGCATTTTCTTACATTCTTTTTCTCTAGTCCCTGCACTGGTCTAATGGGAACATTTTTAGAGTTTTTGCACTTAGGGTAAAGAGTAAATGGTTTTACTCTTTTGGCGGTGATTTTAGGTCAAGCTTAGCACCTCACTCATTTCCCTCCTGCCTCTTTACTGCAGATTTTCTGAGCTTGCCCCTTTACCACAGAGTAAAAGTTGGAATGGGAGTGTAAGGCTCTCTCCCTGGGATGTGGTCTGCCTGCCTGCTTTTTACACACAGTCTTAAATTATTTTTATAGCATGACTTGGAAGACATTGACCTTGGCAGCTTTTATCATTTTCAGCTCACATAAGAATTATCTGAGGCCTAAGACAGTAGAGTCTTTTCCTTTTCCTTTTTTTTTTTTTTAATTTTAAACCAAGAACATGTATTGGTACATTTTACATATAATGGTGACATTCATCACATTTATTTTGTACCCAAACATGGTGCATCTTGGTTCTCCCCGCTCTTCCCCACCCCTCCCCTCTGTTCCCTCCCTCCTTATTTACACAGGTTTATTCATAAAGTAGAGTCTTTTTCTGAAGAGACTTGTTTAATTTTGCCGGGCATTTAGAGCACCTGCCTGGGATGGCCCGAGCCCATCCTTGCAACCCGAGGCTCTGTGAACTCTGGGAGACGTGACACCTGATTGCAGGTCCACACAAGAACAGGCTCCTGTTCATGATCATCCTTGTCATGGAGACGCATCCTTTAGGGCTGTTTATGGACACTGCAAGTTGGCCGCTTTCCCTTTGCCTCACTCCTTCCTGCGGTGAGCTGTCACGACCAGTGTTCAGTTTTCAGTGGACGTGTTGGCGAGGCCGATACTCCCTGGGGCTTTCTGCTGGGCATCTTTCTGGCTTCATGCTTCCTTGTAGAGTTTTGTTTAGTAATTCCTTTCTATTTTGTTATTTCTTCTATGCTTTTAACAATTTTAGAAAAACTTTTTAATAGTCTTAATCAGGAGATTTGTTTCTAACTGTCCAGCCTAACACTACTAGAAATGGTAGTTGGTTCATTCTTTTATTAAAACACTTTTTATTTTTGATTTAATGGAACTTCAGGTCAAAGAATGAGAGATTCATTTGCTCCCTTCTCCTCACAGTCTCCTCGCAGGAGACTTGACCCAGTCTGCTAGCAGCTAAAAGATCTCCTGTGTTGTCCCAAATGGGGATGTTTTGCTTTGTTGGTAAAGCAGTTTATGACTAATAACAGCTCTGGTTCATAATGATGATAATAATAATGAGGAAAATTTATTTGCCACTTCATTGTGCCAAGTGCTCTATATTTCCCGTGTATTATTTTGTCATAAAAATGTGTAGAGTATCATTCCATTTTACACATTACCTGAGGCTTAGCTACCATGTCACTTGCCTAACTTTTTGTGTGTAGTAAATGCTAGAACTATGTTGGGCCCCGTCCTGGGTTTTGGAAGTAGCGGCCTCACGAATTCCAGCACGCTTCCTGCCTTCCTTGACTGTATTCCCTACCTAGTCTCTGGTTACACTGTAAGGACCATGTGAGACGGACAGATATCATTGTAGATCTGCAAGCTCGAAGCTTGATTCACTGGTATTCCCACTAGAATTGAAGATGGTGACTCTTGTTAGGAAATGATTATGAGTTCATGCAAATGTAAAACAGAGATCGGCAAAGATCAGAACAGGGCCTTAATTCCCTAGACACTTCACATAGTAGCAGAGAGCTTTGCTCCATTTGTATTGTCAGTGTTAATTTCACTATGTTGGTAGAGTGTAAGACATAATTCTTATTCCTGTATATCTTAGAGCAAAATTTGCTTTTAGCAGAATTTTCTGTGTTGCTTGATATAGACTGTCCCGAGTATGATTTTGTGTATTTATTTTGTTTCTCTTGATTTACAGTTATTTGCTGGTGTAAAGTATGGGGAAAGCTTGCAGCTCTTTGAACACAGTTCTCGCTCTGCCCATAAACAAGAGACACACACCATGGAGGCTGTGAAGCTCGTAGAGTTTGACCTGAAGCAAACACTTACCAGACTTGTGGCACATCTTTTTGGAGATGGTAGGTACTCAGATACCTTCCTCTGGAAATTTAGATTTCCAACAATTATCATTTCTTAAGTCATTGAGACCGATTATATCTAAATTACTTTCATTTAAATTATGGCTTATGGTTTAGTTCTTTGTGGAATAGAACCTATAGATTTCTTGGTTTGTTCTATTTGAGGAATAGAAGGATATGAAAATGGAAATAGCTTGAGAAACAAAAATGATAACAACCTTCATAAGAATGATATTGGAGGGGTTGGAGATTTAGCTTAGTGGTTAGAGTGCTTGCCTTACAAGCACAAGGTCCTGAGTTCGATCCCCAGCACCAAAAAACAAAAAAAAAAAGATAATGAATTACTATCATTCTTATTAGTGAAGTGCGAGTGTATAGAGGCTGTTTAGTGTTATTATATTATTATGTTATCATTAGATCAGACTTGATTGACGGGCTTGTTTCTTAACCATGTGAATGAGCCCAGCATACTCTTTTGTATATTGACATATTGATTACTACTATCAACAGTAAAAATATTAATAGTTAATCTCCTGTAGGAAGAACACTATTGTTAAGATCCAGATTCTGACTTTAGTTACTTTAATTTTTCCTCCAAGAAATATTTTTGTGGTGATGTCCATTTTCCCTCCAACTATTTCTAATTTAAGTTATTTTGTTTGTTTTTAGAAAGTTGCAAAGATAAGGCCAGAAGATTTTCTGAATTTTTATTTATACTTAAGAAATGTTCAGAGACTGGGCTCAGTGGTAGTGTACTTGCCCATGCAAGGGCCTGGGTTCCATCCCTAGTGCCAGGGGAGAAAAAGAGGGAGGAAAGGAAGGAAGGAAAGAAAGAAGCAAGGAAGAAAGGGAAGGAAGGAAGAAAGGCAAAGAAGGAGGGAAGGAAGGAAAGGAGTGAGGGAAGGAAGAAAGAAGGAAGGGAAGGAAGGAAGGAAGGAGAGACATATTTGAAAGACAGAAGCCTAGCATGGCTGGGATTCTATGAGATTAAAAACTCCAGCTTAATTGAGGTATAACTGACATTATATTTAAGTATACAATCTGGTAAATTGACATAGTATAAACTTTTACCTTTGAAACTACAATAAGAATCAAGGTAATATATATATCCATTATGTTTCTCCCTGCCTTTATTATGTCTCACTTAGGCAACCAGTTATCTATATTTTCTAGCTATTAAGTAGTTTGCATTTTGTACGTTTATGTGAGAGGAATCTTACAGAATGGACTCTTTTTGCCTGCACAGTTTTACTTAGTGTAATTATTGTGCACTACATCCCTGTGGCGTGTTTATCAGTAGTTCTTTCTTTTTATTGCTAAGAACTATTCCATCCCACAGCTTATCCATTCACCCATTGGTAGACATCTAGGTTGCTTTCAAGTTTTTCACTGTTACAAGTAAAGCTTCTATGAACATTTATGTCTGAATCTTTTGGGGAACATGTTCTTATACTTCTGTTGGGTAAACTAGAGGTGAAATGAGTAGGTCGTTTTGTTTAATTTGCCAAGAAATTAATAAGCTGTTTTTTTAAGTGGTTGTGCTATTTTCTGTTCCCACTAGTAGTGTGTGAAAATTCCAGTTGCTCTACATCTTCAACACCACTTTGTATGGTCAGTCATTTTAATTTTCACCATTCTGAATGGAGTGTGGTGGTCTATCGAATATTCAGCATTTATAAAGAACTCTTCCTAGTAAGCAAGCCAAAAGCAGTTTAAGAGAGAAATGGTCCAACACAGTGATACATGATGTATCTAGAATGACAACTAAATATATGGAAAGATGTTTATATATTCTTAATAACCAGGGAAGAACCAAAGAAAACCACTGCAGAGTTTCTTTTGTCATTCTTCATATAGGAGATAATTTTTAAAACCTAATATTTATAAGTGTTGACAAATAAAGGGACAATGTGTAATACAAAGTCTTGGCCTTAGCTAGGAGTTATGGTTGCCATTCCCCAGATGGGACAGTGCTTTTCATGGCTCTTGAGTCATCTCTAATTTTCATACCTCCAAATTTTCCCTATTTATACATGTAACCAAATGTGTATTGAAAAGGATTGTTGTGTGTTTTTTTAAACCTTTGCTGGTTTGTTTTAGCAAGGTATTTTAGAATACCTTCACTAAAAAGAAAAAAAAACCAAAAAATAACAACAACAACAAAAAACTTGTAGAATACCTTCACTGCCATATTGCAACATGCCTTGTTCATGTGATATTTGAGAAGCCATTAAATAATCTCCTATGTTCTTCATATCTGTACATTTTTAAAAAGTGCATATCAACTTCACAATAATACTTTCCTAGGAGATGGGGAATAATCTTAGGATCAGGCTAGAACTCAGGCTATGTGTATTTTTATGTTTTTTTAAAATATATAAAGTTGAATATGACAAAATGTTATGACTTGATTAAATTGAATAATGGATTTATAGATGGTTGCTATTTTCTATTCCTATCTCTAGATTTGAAATATTTCATACTAAATGGTATAATGTAATAGTGAGGCAAGTTTCAGATAGAGATTGCTGATGGGAAAATCCTATTAAAGCTAGCTTCTCTTTATTTTCATAATGAAAGAATGGAAATGTGATATTTTTAACAGTGATACAATCTGTTTAGCCCTGAAACGTGGGGAGATGGATTGTGTTGTTGAGGCTACTTTATAGCAGGATAGGATAGAAGGAGCCTAGTATTTTAAGGAGATATTGTTTTGCTTCAAGTAACTGTATAGAAAAATTCAGATGAGCTTGAACTTGTCAAACTATGGGAGAATCTTTTCAGAACCACCTTTAATTACATCTTCTTGCACATTTCTATAATCAGATGATTTGCCATTGTGTGCCTTAGACCCTGGATCTGTCCTGGGCTGCCCGCATCATGATATGGAATAAGCTGGACTTTGAGGAGGCACAGAGCGCGCCAGAGGGACAGCAGCTCAGGGCTAAGCATGCACCCAGGAGGGTCCTGGGGCAGGACAGCCCGGGGCCCACAGAATAAGTGAGAATGAGCCAGTGAAAGGGTCAGGGACTAAACAAGAGGAGGCAGGGAAACAAAGAAAGAAAAGGTGACAAAATAGGTGCGACACCAATGCTAGTCCTTGCAAGCAAGCATAACATGCTACAACAGCTTTCTGGAGGAAAAAAGAACAGGGGAAGGAAGGGAAAGTGATTTATAGCTAGCCTTAAGCCCACTGAGAAATGGTATGTGGACACAGAAGGATTAAAATGAAGTTCTCTTTCATCCAGTTGCTCTGAAATACTGAACAGGCCACGTATTGTGTTAGCCGTCTGTTTTCTAACTTCCGGAAGTTCAGACTACCTCTTTCATGGGAGGATCAAGTGAAGTAGCATGTGAAAAGTGCCTTGTAAGTTAAATATTTTACTTGTGTGAATATGTAAAAATGAAGGCAGGGAAGGGAAATTAAGGCGGTAAAAACGGAACCTACGAGAAGGAGAAGTACGATCAAGGAGTGAAAATTCTGGTTTTGTCTTTATTGCATCTAAAGGAATGAGTTATTCCTTTATGTGTCTCACTAATAAGTGATGTCTACGGCCTGGTATTGTGTTGGGGTTGAGGATGGCTTCAGCACCCTCACTGAACACTAGCAAATACTTCTAAAAGAAGATACTGTGCTAGGCCCTGTGTAGACTGAGGGTATACACGTCTCTGAATGTCCTGCTGGGCTTTCCTTTGTGTTGTTACTTTTAATAGTTGTATTTGTGCAGCATTTGAAGCCAGACATTGAGTTGAAAATTTCCGGGTAGCAGATTTCTTTTAAACAAATTTCTGAGATGCCTGATTTTACTGATTATGATGCCTGTCTTGACATGGTGCACGTGCTCGAGGCTAGTAATTAAGAATCTTAAATTTTTAAAACACTAATAAAGTTGTAGTTTCTTGTTTTCAGGCATATGTTTGATTTATTGTTTTTTAAATGTTTCGAACTGGACTTTTCTGTTTCAGATTTCATTACAGATCGATGTTGCTATCTTTATAAATCTTCAGATTCACTTTTTGTTTGTAACACTGAGTTTGCAGAATTGTGGCCTGGAACTGAAGTAAAAGATCTACCTGTTTGGAGACTATATGGTGTTCATGTGCAGGGAAGTACCTGTGAAAAAATCCTTGTATCTTTTCTTCACTCGCAGCCATGGTCACTTTTAAATCCCTTCACATGGTGGCCAGACACCCTGTAACACATTGCCCAGCCACCTTTGGCTCACCCTGGGGTGCGAGTGCTGTGTGCCTGTCCTCAGTGTTTGCCAGGCTCCTCACATCTGCCGTGCTGCTTCCCAGGGGACGTGCCAAGTCGGGAAGCTGACCCAGATTCAGGCCTAGTTTACAAACTACACGAGTGAGAGGCTTTCTGTGCTATAGAAGGCAGACGTACTGGGTGTTTTCTTACTCTTCATCCTGAACAATAATATCCCTCTCAAAATTCTTGGCTGCCAGTCCTACGCCCAGGAGGAAGGCGCCTTGTTCCTCATTATGGCATTTTGGAGGAGCCATGTAATTGTGGTTTTGTTGTTGTCACTGTTTGTTTGTTTGTTTGTTTAGCAAACTTCTCAAAAATGTCTTGGTAAACTTAACTAGGTGCCATCAATCTGAATGTCATTTAGATTAATAATAACAACTATAGTGATGGTGATGGCCACCATAGAGAGTTTCAAACCCAGTACCGCGCACTTGTCTAAGTTTTTTCTTTTGACCTGCATCTGAGATGTCGGTATTATAATCTCTATTTTTTAGACAGGAAGTTTTGTACAGAGAAGTACCATGTGGAGATCACACGTTGATAACTATCAGAGCACTGTTTTAGCCCATACAGTCTGACTTCTGATCCCATGGCAGAGGTTGGCTTTTCTGAAAGGATAGGAAGAAACCATTTTAATTGTATTTCTGAAATTGTAAGGCCTGTGAAAACTGATGTCCAGACAACAAAAACTGGACTTCTCTCTTGGCTCCACCTTCTGATGATCTCCCGTTCTCAAACTCCTGGCAGCCAGCTTGTGGTAAATTCTCCATTGGCCACACCGTGTCTACTTACATTTCAGATACCAAAATCACTTAAAATCTTCAGATTCACTCGTTTTATAATTATTTAACAAATGGGTAGTGCTTCATAGGTCTCAGGAATATTCAACGACTTTTTATATTTGTTTTTATAATCTAGGCTTTTCACCTCTTATTAGTATTATTGGATTCCTTTGTTCTTGAGAAGTAAAATTAAAAATTAGAACACGTTATTTCCTCGTGGCAATTTGTTGTTATTACAACAGCTTTAGTTTCAGTTTCCTTCCCCCCTTCAAATGTGGTTTATTATTTTCTGCTAACATTTCAATTGTACCAGCATCCTAAGGCTATTATAAGAAAGGTTATCATTTTAGAATTAGAAAATAACCCTTTGGACTGTTTTCATGATTGTGAAATTCACTGTCATTTTTCACATTTCTCAATTGTTTTCTGTATACTTCGTGCTGTTTTTGCCAGGTCATTTCTTTCAGAGCAACTGAAGTGGAGATTTAGGATTCTTAAGATTTTAATTTCTCTATCGGTCCTTCGGGGTTTACAGCCTTGCTTCGGGGTTTCCCTTTTTAATGCATTGGCCTTGTAGCACGGGACCGCGTGCAGGCGAGGTGGGTTGTGTTGCTCTGCTGCTGACTGGGGGAGTCGAGGCTCTTCCTGGTTGGTAAAGCAAAAGGCCCAGTTGTGGTCATGGAAATGCACTTCCCATCCTCCCCTTGAAGGATCCTGGCTGATGGGAGTGCAGACAGCCTCCCACTGTCACTTCCTCAGGGACAGCCCTGGCTGCGGGTCCCCTCCCCTTTCCTGGTCCTGCCCTTCCTAGCTGCCCACTTCCAAAGACTGAAGGTAGCTTGAGCAGCAAGAGTTTGCGCAGGGTCAATCTGACGGGCTGTCTCCTCCAGATCTTTGGCCAGGAGGAGGCTTTGCTGGGCCTCCTTGCTGTTGCTTGACTGCTTCCTCTGCCCAACCTGCTGCCGCCACCGTCCTTCTATAGCTGTCGACCCTCCAAACATCCTGTTCGCTGGCCCAACATAGTGGCCTGTGGAGGTGTTTCTCTTTGCTGTTCTTTTTCAGTGCCATCTGTCTGCTGCTGTGGTATGACAGTAGGGAGTCTGACCGCGCTCCTTGGTCTGGTGAGCACACTCTGTTTGGGACCAGCCGGGCTGTTCTCACTCTGTGCTCCGGGGAGGGCAGCCTGGGCCTCTGCTGTTAGACTCGCTGGGCTCTGATCTCAGTGTCTACTCACTGGAGTAACAGCTCAGGTTAGAGGCAGAGCAGTCCGAGCCGCACTTCCTTCATCTGTGAATTGGGTATGGTAATTACTGTGCAGTGTGATGCCAGTCCTAAGCCACAGTAAGCATTAAGTGAGAGAAGGCTTTTGAAGTATTTAGCACAGTACCTAGCACATAGTAAATGAACAACAAATGTTAGTTACTTTAGGAAGACAAGTTAGAATGTTTTTTACATTTTATAAAAAGCTGAGGCTTTTTATTTTATTTTATTTTTGAAAATATAAAATTTTTATTTATTTTTTATTTTTTTATTTTTTACCAAACATGTATTGGTACATTGTATATATAATGATCATATTCAATATGGTTATTTTGTACTTGTATATGACAGATCTTGTTTTTCCCCTGTCTTCCCCTCCCCTCCCATCCATTCCCCCCCTTTGCTATTTGCAGCAGGATTATTTACATTTTTCCATTTTTCTCTTTCTTATTTCTTTTCTTTTTCCCTTCCTTCTTTTCCCCCTTCACCCTATCTAGTTCTCTCTTTTGAATACTATCTTTTTTAATATAATATCTATTATACCTCTGTGTCCTTATTTACATATCAGAGAAACAATTCAATGTGTACTCATGAGTGTCTGATTTATTTCATTTAGGAGTATGTTCTCAAGGAACATCCATTTACCTACAAAGCTCTCTAGTTTATCCTTTTTATGGCAGAGTAGTACACCATTGTGTAGAAAAACCACATCTTCTCTAGCCATTCGTTAGTTGTTGGGCATTTGGATTGTTTCCAAGACTTAGCTATGCACAACCATGTTGCTGTGAAATTCTTCTGGAAAGATACCAAGCAGAGGAATAGCTGAGTCAAATGGAACTTCTAGTTGTAGTTTTCTGAGGAATCGCCACACTGATTTCCACAGTGGTTGAGCCAGTCCACATTCCCACCAGCAGTGGAGGAGGGTTCCTTTATCCCCACAGCCCCACCAGCACTTGTAATAGCTATTTCTCGAGTGAGATGGAATCTTAACATTGTCTCGATTTGCATCTCTTGAATGATCAATACTGTTGAACACTTTTTCATATATTTATTTGCTGTTTTTATTTCTTCATGTGAGAAATGTTTATTCATTTCAGATGCCCATTTTTGGATAGGGTCTTTAAATGTGGGGAGTTTGATTTTTTTTGAGTTCTTTATATATTCTAGGTGTTAGACCTTTGTCTGAGGGACAGCTGGCAAATTTTTTTTCCCGGTCTGTGGATTTTCATCCCACTTTATTGGTGATTTCTTTTCCTGTGCAAAAGCCTTTTAATAGGATGTGGTCCCAAGCACTTATTCTTTGTATTGTTTCCCGTGCAGTCTGGTTTCTGTTCATAAATTTTTTTCCTACACCTATGTCTTCGAGAGTTCTTCATATTGTATTCTCCAGTAGATTTATTGTTTCTGTTTTAATGTTTAGATTTTTGATCCACTTTGATTTTAGCTTACTTCATGGTGAGAGACATGTATCTGGTTTTAGTTTTCAGTATGTGGTAAGCCAGCTTTTGCAGCACCATTTATTAAAGAGGCTATCTTTCTTCCAGTGAGGGTGTTTGGCTCCTTTGTCAAAGATGAGGTATTTGAGTGTGTTTGAGGTTGTTTCTGCATCTTATAACCTGTTCTACTGATCCTCAGGTCTGTCTTTGTGCCCGTACCATGCTGTTTTTATCACAGTAGCTTTATAGTATAATTTCAAGTCAGGGATTATGATGCCCCCTGCCTTATTCCTGTTGCCCAGGAGGCTTTTTAAAAAAAGACTAATGGCTAATTTTATAACATTTACTTAAAACATTACCCACTGAGCGTTTATTAGATGCCAGACATTGTACCACATTCTTTGCATATGTTTCCATGCTGAATTGTCAGAAAAACTCTGTGTGAGGTATCTTTTTTTTCCTTAAAATGGGGACAGTGAGATGTTAGTTTGCCTGAGGTCACTGGCTCAAAGTAGTAGAGCTGGCACTTGATCCTCATCTATGATGGCTCTTTGCATGCATGCTGCGCTGCCCGTCCAAGTGTCTGTGGCTGGGCTGGGCTGGTGGGGTCTGAAGCATGCACCTTCTGCCTACAGGGCTTCCGTGTGGCCCACAGGGGTCTGTAGAAGGTTCCCTTCAAGTATCATTGAGGAAGAAGATTGAGGCAGAGGGCTTGTACTGTGAGTCACCGCCAAACTGAGGTGCTATGAGGTTGTCCCCTCTGCTGCTTGGTAAACAGCAGGGGGGCCTCACGTATCCCTGTGCCTCTTCTCCCCACCCACATTATAGAACTGGGGCCTTCACCTTTAACCTCATTATGAGGCAGAGAAATGATAGTACTGTCTTAATATCCAAGCCCCAATCTGGAGGCTTTCTATGGAGTGGGGTCCTAGGGCAGCAGCCTGAAGCAGTCAGCATGACACAGTCATCTTTTTGTCGTGCAGGAGACTGGCCACTTGGGATCAGTTACACTGTCACTGGTGGTGGGGGAAATTGCTTGCCTTGTTGTTCTTTCCCCCTCTAACTTTGTAGTCGTCCTAGCACAGGGAGTCACTCTGACTGAAACTGTACTAGCATCTTCTACTCTGTGCTTGGGAAACCCCACACCAAGGATTGTATTACTCTGTGAGGAGAAAATGTGGTGTTTTATCTTAATTTGTAGTTCAAATGGTTTCATTCCACTTAGCAGTCTGCAGCACTGGACTGCAGGGTACATGGCTATGTGTCGACATACAGGATATATATGGTGCACTGCAATGTCACAGTGGTGGCATTGCCAGGTTTATAAGACCCTAGATGGGGATGAAGTGGAAGTCATGAGTGACTATGCTGCTTGTAAGGTGGGCCTTGGAAATGGAGTAAATGTCTACATTCCCACATAGATGCTTCAGGCCTTAAATGTGCCTCCTCTTCCTCTTAACTGCCATTCACATGGTTGCAAGATCCAAAAACCATTCTTTTCCCTTGCCAGAGAAGAGACAGGTGGTATAGACAAGACAGACAGCAGAGGGTAGGGAAGGCAGCAGGAACCCAGGAATCTCCCCTTTGGGGACTTATGTGATCACTAAGTGAGAGCTGCCTCGGGGTCAAGATGGTGGGTTTTTCTCAGCACAGCTGTGGTTCTCCACCTGGGACTAACTAGTTCCATAGCTTGTCCTCTGTGAGTAATATTGAGCCAATGTTAGTGCAAAATGTTATGTAGCACCTATAGAGGACAACTTGGCAATATTTATTACAGTAATAGAAGCATTTACTCTTTGACCCAGCAGGGTGTTTTCCTGCTGTGTTGCTTTCAATAACAGTATTGGATATGCTCCAGGTAGACATCACTAAGGAGGTTCTTGTATATGAATGTGGAATAGCACATGGTAGAGTGCTTTGCAGGAGTGAGGAGAAGTGTGGGAAAGCTCTCTGTGTGTTCAAGTGGGGAGGCCTCCAGACTTGCCACGAGCTGAGAACAGCATGGTGGGAGAATATTGTGCATGGTGTTCTGTTTTTAAGGAAGAAAAGAGGGAAATAGAAGGGGGTTATTCGTGTTTGCTTGCATCTGGCAATAAAAAGGAAACCCTGTAAGTTTATTCCAAAGGCTCAAGTAAGTGGGAGAAGATACGGACAGGGATGCAAGTGAGACTTCTCGCTGGGCCCCATTGTGTAGTGACATGTACCCATTTAGAATGTTTTGAGTTTGAAACCCATTACTATTACCTATTCAAAAATTTTTGTCTAAAGAAAGTTATTAGAATTGAACAATGTCAGAAATCAGAAAAAAAAACTCCAACCTGGCCTGTATGTTGATTACATATTAGATTTAAGAGGCTGTGGCTTAAACAGAAGCAGAAGTCATATTGTCAGGTCTCTGGGGCTGTGGCCACTGGGTAAACTGCCCTGCTTAAATTGCCATCTTCTAGGATGACACCAGTTTTTCAAGACGTATTTCCATACTTCCAGAACAAGCAAACCCTTTTTCCTTTTTCTTTCCACCTTCCTTGCATACCTATGGTATGCTGTCAGGAAAGGATAGGAGTAACCCTGATTTTGTACTGTTTCTCTGGGGCCAGCTGAGAGAAAAACTATTGAAAAATTAATGCCAAACAGCAGTGATTAATTGCGTATTTGTGTAGTCAATTTTAAAAATTATTTGCTTCAATGGAGGGTAGCTTTGGTAGGATATAGAAAATCACTGGTGTACCCTCTAGTTGGAGCCATCAACTGCTTTAAAATTTAGATACTCTTGCCTGTGGAAGGTGGTTCTGGTAGCAAAGTCCTATTGTTAATATAGGGGGTTTGAGAAATGTGAGAAGAATCTCCTTAATGAGCCTTAAATCAGGGAAACTGAATGTTGTGTTGTGTTCATTATGTGTGAGAGCCGTTATGAAGGCTGGAGCTGGAAGGAAGTGAAGTCTAATTGATGTTTGCAGGTACCAGACCAACTGCTCAGGCACTGTAGCGTTGCACAGGAGGCGAAGAGTGGTGGAAGCGACCACTCCCCACACCCATTCCACACTGCGTTCCCATTCGGTCTTTTCAGAAGTGCACAAACTGGGAGCTGCGCATGGAGTTGAAGTCGAAGGCCAGAGCAGCCCACAGGCTGGCCCGCTCTCATCCTACTTGGTCGCGAGAGGGAGATGCCACCCAGATACAAAGAGCCAAATTTGAGTCCACTTTATTAACAGCCGGCAATTGAGAGGGTGCTCACATGCAAAAAGAAGCTCTCCACGCCTTTCTGCAGTTTGACCAGAGCTTTTATACAGTAGGAAAGGTGGTTACATTTTACAATTGGAATTCCTTTGAGCAATACAACAAGTAATTGTTTATACCAGGTGTTGGCCTTCATTTAAATTTATCTCTGTTTGTGTCTTTCTGCCTGAGTTTGAGAGGATGTGAAGTTGCGGACTCAAAGCGGATTTTAAGGATGCTAGGCACTAGTGGGGGTAAAAGGAATTATGTAACTGTAAGGCTTGGCGGGATTGTTTTGTGAGGGATCTTCGATATACAGAGGAGTGAAGGAGGCAAAAGGGTCAGGGCCTTGGTGCTGGCTGGGAAAGGGCGAGTCCCAGGGTAAGGTGGAGATAGGAGAGTGTAACATTCTTCCTGCAATCTTGCAGATGTTTTGGTTACAATTAACAAAAGGCGCACAGACAGGGTTGTGAAGCTAGGCTGACCTCGAATTTCCTGTGCTCGAGTTTGGAAGAAACAAATGAAGTGGGCTTTGCTTCTGATTAACTCGTCTCGTTCCCCACTTCTCTTGGGCCGAATTAGAGTGGAATTAGGATGTCATTTGAGAGTGGGTGAGGGGTAGCCCTTTCCCTCGCCCCTGGTCCCAGTGTCAGGTAGCAGTATGCAGTATTCACCACAGGTGAGAAGGAATCGGAGCTCTTGCTGGCCATCTTTGTTTGGTCTCACGTCACCGTGGTGAGGGAATTTCCACTGAGCATTTTGGAGGTCCCCTTGAGAAACTGCTTCTAGACTTTGGGCTGTCTTAGTCCTTGAACAAACACAGCATCCCCGTTCAGAAGAGAAAGCCGTCAGTGCCCCGGTTTCCCCAAGAGGCTCTCTTCTGCTTGGGAAAACCTGGTTCTGTGGGGTCTTTTTGCTAACCGCTGGGCTAAAAAGCTGTTGTTGCACACTTTGTGGTGATAAGGCAGCCGAGGCCCAGAGTGGTACATGAACTTACCCATCATTTCACAGGAAAAAAGTTGGAAAGCTGAGACCCGAACTCAGGTTTGATTTATTCTAAAGCGGACTTTCTTCTCCTCAGCTCTAAAATTGAGGTATTTGTTCCATGATGGTTGCTGTAACCTTACAGAATTCTGAAGCCATTTCAAAAAGCTCTGAAATTCATGTTTAAATAAATTATTATTCCCCAAAAGAAAGAAAAATACTTCGACATTAGATTCCATTAGATATTTAATACACATGTGTTTAAATTCCCTCCATAACCCCAGTAAGAGGTTAGTCTGGTGAATAACAGATCCATAGGATTTGGACATGGTCGTTAAAAATTTCTCTCTTAATGTATAATACAAAATCATAGTTTTTAGTGGATATTTTTGCAGATTCCTTTTGCTTGACATATGAAATATGTCATCATTTTGAACCAGTTATTTAGTGTCATTTTTAAAATTATAAATAGCATGTCAAGATGAGTTTTCAACCAGATATAATAGGCAGTGATTTTAAGAGCATGGGTCAAAAAACAAGAAGAAAGTATATTTTCAGGATAATATCAACATGTCCAATAAATAGCTGGGCATTGTGGCACATGCCTGTAATCCCAGCATTCTGGAGGCTGAAGCAAGAGGATCAGTGGGAGTTCAAGGCCAGCCTGGGCTACACAGTGAGTTCAAGGTCAGCCAAAACTATATAGTGAGACCCTGTCTCAAAAAAAAAAAAAAAAATCCAATAAATAATTCTGATCCCAGTGATTTAAAAGAAAACACTGTTCATTTGTCAATGTAACTGAAATTTAAGTTGTTAGAATTTGTAAAAGAATATGGTACTTTTGCTATTAATTAATATACTTACTTTCAGATGATTACTGTTTATGTTTGAAGTAGAGCCATAGGCTGCTCAAAAATAGGTTTGGCAGATTTGGATTTTTGTCTGTTTATGTAAAGGCGGAAACACTGATAATTGAAGAAAGTAGTAGAACAGAGGAGATGAATGGCTGGTGGATTTGGCCTTCTTTGCAGGGTTGTATTGATTTTACGAAGAAACTTAGCAAAGAATCGAAAGGATTAAAATTGGTTCTTTCTTGTTAGATGCAACATTTGCCAATGTGTTTTGTGTTTTAGTTTTTATGTCATCCATGGGCTCTGCTGTGCAGGGCATTAATATTTATTGTCTTGGTGGCTTCTGGAAAACTTTGGCTGGCTTCCTTGCTGTCTCATGCTTTGTTGAAGGTAATTTTCAGCAGGAACAATTACTTTCATTGCTAGTCAGAGGCACAGCTGTAGGATGATGGAGAAAAAGGGCCTGAGGGCCAAGGTGGTCGAGGTCTTCAGCCCCAAAATGTCCAAAGCAACGTATGGACATTTTAGTTTAAGAACTTGTTCATCATTACAGAACAAACCCAGAGTTTTGTATTTCTAATTATAGAAGCAATAAACTGGAAGCTCTTTAGTAAAACGAGGTTAGCTGAGAGAAGAGACCTCACACCACTGTGCTGCTCCGTTCATGTGCTGTGCCGGCGCCATCAGCACCAACCTGATGGGGGTCAATAAATGGAGGCCTCTGTCTGTGGAGGCCCAGCCTCCCAAGGGGTGCATGCAGGAGACATTTATTTAGGGCTGGCGAACACTGATCATGGAATGACTGTAACCAACAGATGATTATTTTGAGTGCTTACTAACGTCTTGAAAATTCTTTGTGTTACACTAGGGAAACCTAAGATATTATAGTGTGAGATATAAAGCTATATAAACCAAACTCTTCTTTATTTAGTCAGTACCAAATTATTTTTTAGAAAGTGCCTTCAGGAAATTGACTTGTACAAACTTCATGTAAGGTGTTCCAAACACTTGGGTAATGTTTAGTTGTTCGAGATGAAATTGTGACCTTAGCCCCAATTCTGTTGCTGTTTTTGGTAAGATTCAAGCCAAGAATAAAAAAGCCAGGTGTGCAAAACTTATTTTTATGAACTGTTTTCATAAAATGATTTGTACTTACTTGGTAGAAGTTTAAGAATGACAAAAGTGATTTTGTCTGGGAGTCCACCTTCAGTTTTATGTCTCAAGGCTTCACACATTTCTGTTTGCCACCAGTATTGTCTTTGGTGATTTTTATAAAAATATTGATAGGGAATTGTAGGTCCCAACCAAAGGCAAGTACACAGGCATACAGATACCTTCTTCTCAGATATGGTTGCAGATAAGCAACTACTCTGCACATGTGAGTTTCACACAGACAACCCTGGACTGCCCAGGCAATTTGGAGACATTTCCTTAATGGCTTGAAGGAGGACCAGCTCCCCTCCCCCTACTCCATAGAAAAAGTGCTGGTGAGATCTACTCAGCAGTAAAAAGGATAAAGCTATTGCTATCTGTAGCAGTGTGAATGAATTTTAAGGTAATTATATGAGTGAAAGAAGCCAGACAAGAGTGCATTCTATGATTGCATTTTTATGAAATCCAGGAGAGTATAGATCCAATTGTGGCATTAGATCTGTGGGTGCCTGAGAATGTGGAGGGCCAGGAAGAGAGGGTGGGGCAAAAGGCAGAGGGGAAGAGGACAGGGAGGTACAGGAGGCTTTTCGAGGTGGTGGGTACATTCATCGTCTTGATTGTGGTGGTGTGTCATGGGTGTGTACATTTGTCAACATTCGTCAGATTGTGCACTTTCCCCATGTGCAGCTTCATGTTTGTCTTCTGTGCCATGTATAAACTAGGGGGAGATACTGTATTACTGTTGTAAACAAAAATCTCTTGACATTTGCCATTGACAGCAGGTAACCAAGAAAGTAAATGTAGCTAAAAAAGAACAGAGAAAGATCTATGTTCTTCTTTGGAATCTGGGGCACAGGAAAGGCCCCGTCTCATAATTTTGTTTTCATTCGATTTTTGATGGATGGGCAAGGTATTATTATTCTTCTTCTTTCAGTATTGGGGATTAGATCCAGGACCTTTGCACTGAGCAACATGCCCAACCCTTTTTGTCTTTTATTTTTAAACAAAGTCTCCCTAAAATTACCAGATTGCCCAGTCTGGGTTTGAACTTGTGGTCCTCCTGCCTCAGCTTCTCAGAATACTGGCATTACAGATGTGTGCTACCGCACCAGGCTAGGGAATTTCGTTTTAATTGTGAAGATCTGGCATTAGAGTTGAGCAGACCAGGGTTTCTTCCAGTCACCTGCTGGCTGTGTGACTTTGGGCTAGACTCTTGACCTCTCTTACAGTGTTTTTCCATATCTGCAAATGGAATAATAGAGACACAGGAAGTTCTTAAGGGAAAAAAGCAGTTTTTGTTTTTCTAAAATTTTTAAACATTTTTTATTAGTACATGTTTACAGTGTATATGTTTACATTCCTTGTGTGGAGTTGGTTCATGTACAAAACACATCTTAATTCCTTTTTTCATCCCCTTCCTCTCTCTTCCTCTTGATCCCCTTCCTATTTGAGGAAGATCTCTTGCCCTGCTTCGTATTATCTGTCTTTTATCTTGTTTATTTATAATTTGGGATTTTTGTTAATTTTAGTCATTTCATGTTCTGATTTTCACAAGATTTAAAATACAAATAGTCTTGAGTGAGCACATAAAATACTTTAAATTCACAGTGGGGCATGTTATCACGGCAAGTCAGTTCCTGTAGCAAGGTCTGGGCTGCCTGAAGGAAGGTGACCATCCCAGGAAGGGGAGCGCACAGGTGATTTTTCAGATGCGCATTTCTTCTGTGTTTCTGACAGTTGGCATCTAGCTGCAAGGTGACCTTATCTGGTTTTCCTCTTTCAGGGATCCCTGCTCTTTGTAGGCTTTTACTGCTTAGAGGTCAGTAGTCTTTTTCTTTGTTAAATAATAATATTGATCAAAAGTGCCTTATTTCTGATTGCTTGCTGAAAATCCATTCTGTCATTTAGTGTAACTTTTTGTGTTTGTTTAGACATAAGTATATTTGTCATTCATCTGTAGGAAATTTCTTTTTTTTTACTTTTTAAATGTTTTCCTTAAGTTTGGCAAATAGATCTTACTGTATTAATAATATAATAATTTTTTCAACTCTTATAAGTTACTTTTAAAAATTAAGGCATATTCACCAGAATGAAAGTTGATCAGTTTTTCTTAAACTATTCATAAGGTTGTGTGAAACCAAAACTCCCGAGACCAAGGGATCTCTGAAATAAAAGAGCTTACAAGCCATTATAGATGCTAGCCAGAGAAGGACCACATCCTGGGACAAGTTTCTAAGGCTATCGGCAGCAGCGCTAGGTAGCAGTAGGAAATAGGTCCACAGGACTAGAGCTAAGAGCATTTTTTTAAATGATAAGATTTGGGAAAGAAGGCATAGACCTATTTAGGCTGTAGATAGGAGAGGCAGGATTACACCAAGCAGGGAAAGCTTTGGGACAGAAGAGCAGTGCATAGGGAGAAGTACTATACTTATTGCTCCGCGTATGTTGACGTTTACCATTCTGGAAGTTCGTAGGTCCACAGGGTGTGGTGGGAACCTGGCAGTGAACTGTGGTGGGCTATAAGTGAAGTTTCCAACATACACTTAGAAAGGTGAATGTCTTTTGTTTTGCCTGTATCTGTTAATTGATTAACTTCTCTTATCTCATCCCCTGTTCCTGTTTTGGCCCTTATAATTGAATGTGACATCTCAGTTTTTCTTTTATCAGTTGGTAGCAAATTTGGAGGACAATATAGAAAAATATAGCTTTTTAAAAAACTAAAATAATGCCATTCCCATTTATAGAAAGACACAGAATTACCTCCCTCCTCCTATCTTAGCCTAATTTTTTCTGCTGTCAAGTGGTTGCAGGGAATTGACAAGTGATTGATTTGGTTTTAGAGGGTCCTCGAACTACACAAAGTGTTTTTCATATTGGGAAAGACATGCCTAGTTTTTCACAAGTTTTAAGATTTATTGCCTCACCTTAACATGTTGCAAATTAGTTTGTATGCTATTTATTTTACTCAGAATGTAGTAATTGGTGTCATTAGCCAAAGGGCAAACTTGATCGCAAGGAGGGGTAGACTTGTAATGCTTTGTTTTTTCTCTGGCATCTCTGCAGGACTGGAGATTCGATGGGTGGACTGCTACTTTCCTTTTACTCATCCTTCCTTCGAGATGGAGATCAATTTCCAAGGAGAGTGGCTGGAAGTGCTTGGCTGTGGGGTGATGGAACAGCGGCTGGTTGATTCAGGTAGAAGAGTGCTGTGTTCTATGCACAGCTGTCTGAAAGGGCACCGCTGCAGGCTCTGCAGGCTCACTGACAGCCCAGTACAGGCTGCTCCTCCGGGCCAGCAGTGCTGTCTCCCCTTCTCCACTGCCCACCAGACTGCTGTCTGGGCCTGCGCTCTGGAAGGCCTCGCGGCTCACATCTCGTGTTGCACAGGCGTCTCGTCTTTGCAGTCTTCCTTGTCAGCACTGGGCTGCTGCTTGTTGACATGTTGCTTTCTGACTGCCCGAGAGGCCTGTGGTACATGGCACTTGAGTACAGTTTGTCTTCCAAACTATTCAGGAACAAAGCTAATGTGTAAATCCTTTTTTGTGCTTATTGGATTTGGCATAGTGTCCCAAGTTCATCAGATATTTCATAAATACACGGAATGTAATACAAAAAGACTGTGGCCCAAAATCCTTGGCTCTTTGCCACTTTCCTTTTAGGCAGTGCTATTAACTGAGGGAAAGTGGAAAGACAAGGTTGCCTCTTAAATTTGTACTTGAGAAAGTTTTTCCAGCTGTTTTCTGTAGGACCATTGCTGTAAAAAAATGATTACTTCTAAACTTAATTTCAGGAGCTGTGAGGTTTTTTTTAATCACTATCTGAATTTAATTTTAAAAATTTTGGAGTAGAACTCCTTCAGGGAATAGCAAGGGATTGAGCATCTGAGCTCAGTGTGAGCACAGTAAGCACTAAGTAGCCAGTAACTGGTAGATCGTCCCGGCGGCCCCTCTGCCCTGCTCCCGTTAGAAGGCATCTAGTGCATGGCCCGGGAGGTTCGCTCTGTCTCCTGGTCAGTCATGGGACCTTCTGCAGGAGAATGAAGGAGCAGTCCTTCTTGGTGACTAAGAATATGGTGAGCCGTGGGTCTATGATGTCAGCTTGCGGGGCTGGAGACTGAGGATGAAGTGGGACTGAAGAGACAGTGGCGTGCAGTGTTGCTAGGAGATGGGATGCCTGGCCTTCCCTTCTCACTTTCGTCACCCAGTGAGGCCCATTCTGCCCACTGCACGAGATGCTTTGCACTGAACAGTGAACTGTGCAAAGAGTTTATTCACGAGATGCTGATAGTGGAGAAGTGGGATCTCCAAATCCCACTTTTAGGGTATTGTTTAGGGTTACTGTGTATGGGATAAAGACATAGGATGGTTTGAGGCATGGGGAAGGTTTGTTGGAGACAAGGGAAAGTTTGCACATGCAGAATCAAACTCTAGGGCTCCTCAACGGATGCATGGTAGCACAATCTGATGGTGGAGTCTTTGGCCCTCTGATGTTAGGAGATCGCACATCTGACAGCCGCATAGGTCCCAAATGAAGGGTTGATGGTTTTAACCAACTTGAGACAGACAAAAGCAGCTTCCACATGCCTAAAAGACTGCTAGAATAATTTTTACCATAGTGACCATACATGAGTGGTGTTGCTGATAGCGGAACTGAAAGTATACTGCTTAGTTATGTAAACTCTAAAATTGATGATCAAAACAAGAAGCTAAAAGCAAGTGGAACTAGAGGGTTTATTCCAGTTTTCCTTTGGTTTTACTCTTACGTTCCTCCAATGGTAGGTGGCTGGACTTAATAAATTCACAGATTCCTCTTCATTCTGCTGAGGAAGTTGGGGGAAAGCTCATCACAGTGCCAAAGGCTGCATGGATGGTTTTCAAATATTTGAAGTGCTGTCCTAGTGGCAGAGGTCAACAGAGGTTGAAATTAGGGCCTGCGAAAGAGGCCAGTGAGACTTGTACTTGGATGCCTGAAACCCAGGTTTTGTTTTTTTTTTTTTTTTTCAACTCTGTCAATTAACCACTGTGTCTCTTCAGGCAAGTTACTTGAGTCCTGTGTTCCTTGGTCTTCTCATCACAAAATGGACAGGATGATGCCATCCTAATAGTTTCAATTTGGAGTTGAGGTGCTTCATATAAAGTGCTTGGCAAAGGATCTAGTCACAGTAAACATTCAGAGGAAATCAGTTGTTTATGTTTTAATCTTTAAGTTTTTTCTGATGGTTAGAAGCATTTATCAACAGAGAGTTCCCTTTACAGGATATTTTTAAAGAACAGCTATACTACAAATCATAGAATCACTTTCTAATAAGTAGAACTAGTTATGGCTTTGATCTGTAGCTATTTCTGTTCATGATTCTAGATTGAGTGATTAAATTTAGAGAGAAAATAAAATGTAATCAAAAACAGAAGAAAAGAAAAATCAACCTATCTATGTGTATAGTATAGATTGAATAGAAAGAGGTGAATTCAAAGTACTAGGAACAAGTATGTTAGATTTAATATCCCCTTGGGTAGGACCTGACTTAAAATATTTCCTTGGCATTTTGTTTTGTTGGAAGAAAAAAGTTAAATGAATCCTAGGCTTCCTCCAGAAGCCTTAGTGGGCCAAGGTAAATATGAGGTGATCAACCAACATTATGTGTTGTCACTTCAAATTGTGTGTTCGTGTACATTTTCTAGTATCTTCCAGGGATTCTTATGCAGTTTATTCATGTAGTAATTTGGCTGAATATAGTTATCTGAAACCAGTTTCCAAGTCATTATTGTACATTAATGAAACTGCTGTTCTACAATTAGGTCAGCCATGTCAGGTATTCTTGAAGGGGACAGCAAAGTAAAACACACACACACGCACACGCACACGCACATGCACACACCCCTAAGATGCAAATATATTTTAGTGATTCATAGTGATGGTCGGATGTGCTTCAAGTTGTTGGGAAATTGTCCCCATAAAATTTAAATTATGTGTCTTGCAAGAGAAAGTGAGACTAAAGAAATGAAAGATGAGACAATTTTTAAAACAAATTCTGTGTAGGTTTTGCTCTTTGAACTTGAAGTTATTATGACAAAATTTTGTTCTGAGTCTTCGGAGATGAATGTGTTTTGACTTGTGTGGATAAAAATTTTAAATTCTGTGCCTGGCAGTCCCTAACTGTAGACATTTGCAAATACAGCTGATTTTCTATTTTATGAGTTCCTGCTGTCTGAAGGCTGGCGACGTCATCCTTCCAGTTCAGCTTTCCCACTCTTTCTGCCCTTTCTCCTACATATTCTTCCCTCCCCTCCCTTCCTCTACCCTTCTCTTCATTCCTTTCCCTTCCCTCCTCTTCCTCACTCCCTGTCTTTAAAGAGAATTTCTAGGAAACAATATGATCGGTGGTTGTAGATTCTTCATTGAGGTTTTTTACAGGTTCAGGTAAGTGCTGAAATAACCAGAAACATTTAACCCTGATAAGAAGACTCTGAGATAGATGCTGTAGTTTTTCCAATTGTATGGGGCCCAAGAAGGGTGACCCAGATCAAATAGCTAGATCGCGCTAGTGAGACTGCACTAGTGAAACTGACCTAAGTCTTTCCGTAGCAGTTAACCACTCTGCAATGCTACCTGATTGGTAAATTACATGATTTTAAAGTGGCTAAACATTGATTTCTAATAGATCGTTCTGTCTAACCTAAGATGAAGAATGGAAACTAAATCTGGGCACGGTGGTGCATGCCTATAATCCAAGTGAGTTTGGAGACTGAGGTGGGAGAATCCTAAGTTTGAGGCCAGCCTGGGCAACACAGACTTAATAAGACTCTGTCTCAAAAAAAAAAAAAAAAATGTGTTAAAAAGGGCTGAGGTTGTAGCTCAGTATAAAGGCCCTGGGTTTCATTTCCAGTACCAAATCAATGAATTAATAAATTCTTAAATAAAATAAACAACCAACAAAACTTCACTTGTTCTGTAATTAGATACCTTTTAAGAAGGGCCATGCCTCCTTGTGTGTTATCGTCTATGATAGAGTGCATTTAGTCAAAGCATGAAATGAGATTTCTAATTTAAGCAGTCAATGAAAATAATACACACTGAAGTTGATTATGGAATGTATGTGTTTTGGGACATGAAATAAAGCTCTTCCAAATGATTTCTAGGATTTTACTTTATTTCTTCTTTCTTAAGTTGTAGTATCTTCAGCGTTGCCTTCAGTCTCCTGAGACTTGGTACTTGTGATGTGATTAGTGACCATTTTCATGACGACTTGGTTGTTCTTTTCTCTTGAGAAGGTGTTTTGAGGACAGGCCTGAGTCATGTCCCACATAGTACATGCTTGCTTCCCACTGGGCTGAATCAGGCTACTTATGTCTTTTCATATGGAGCAGGGAGCACAGGCCTCTAAAGCATCACTGGGGATGACTGTGGGCCGTGATGGTCCCAGGAAGGATTTACCTTTGATTGAGCCCCTGTAAAGTTTAGAAGATTGTACATAGGCCAAGAGGGAGTAGGAGGGTCTATAGGGGAAAATAACTTCAAAAACAGAATCTGCTTCCTTGGTATGAGTTAAAAATTGACTCTTTTGGGAAATCCTTGTAAATACATACATGACAGTTTCTGGGTTTTTTTTGTGGTGCTGGATTTCGAACTCAGGGCCTTGTGCTTGCAAGGCAAGCACTCTAATCACTGAGCTAAATCCCCAGCCCGCAGTTTCTGGTTTTAAACAATCATTGTTTATCCAATATTCTTAAAGTCTTACTAAAGTTATAGAAGACTGAATGAATATTGTGCCTGCCTTTGAGACTATCACAGCACACTCAGATATTAGAGCTGTGATTTCAGGACCGTTTGTAAGTATTTGTAATAGAGGAACAGTGGGCAGAGTAAGGGTGGAGGGGAGGGGTTAGAAAAGATTGTGCCAGAGTTTTGTGCTGATTACACCCAAGATGGAATTTTGATGACATAGGTGTGTAAAATGAACATTTCCAGATAAGTTATGTTCACGTTTTCAAGGAGTTGTGCGCTTTGTCTTTGTTTGGTTGCCGACTTGGCATACTCAGTGGTTCTTTTTATGTATGAGTATAAGTCTATTTTCAGTCTCTTCCTCCTTTTGATAGCTGATCTCTATACTGCGTGCTGTTACATGGATTAGTGTTACTGATCCACATTGGGGGATGTTTAGATGGGAAGGGCCAAGGCTGTACATAGGCATGGTGTTAGACACAAGTAGACATGCTGTTTATATACTTAGCATCTTTTGTGTGCAGAGCAGTGTGCTAGACAAAGAAGAAATTACAAAAATGTGTAAGATTTGCCTTCTCCATCTGAAAATTTAGAGAGGCAGCAGGGCAGTGCTGTATCTTGGATCCAAATGATCCAGTGCTAGCCCATATTTTAAAGGCTTGGTCCTCAGGTTGGCACTGTTGGAAGGTGATAGAATCTTTAAGAGGTGGGGCCTAGCAAAAGGAAGTTAGGCCACTGGGGCTATATTGGGACCTCTGCCCCTTCCTGCCTCTCTTTGTTCCCTGGGCCAGGAGATGAGGAGCCTCTTCTGCCATGCCCTGCTGTTGTGATGATGCCACAGGTCCCAGAGTCAAGGACCAACTGGCCATGGACTGAAACTTCCAAAACTGTGAGTTAAAATAAACCTTTCCTTTTTATAAGTGGATCATCTCAAGTGTTTTGTGATAGTAATGGAAAGGTGATTAGCATAGGTAGATAAGACTGTATCATTGAAGCATGGTTCTAAACATAAGTACCATTTTTGAGAGCGAGCTTTTTGAGGTGAAAAGAAGAAGCTGTGTTTACCAGTTGGGTCAGAGAAGGCTTCATAGAGGAGGTGGTCTTTGAATGGAACCTTAAACAGGGATTCTTAAGTGTGTGAGTAGCAGTCACTTGGAGAGCATAGTTGATATGTCTACTACCTGTAGATTATCATAGTCTGTAGGTGCATGGAGACTGGGAAGTGTGTTTTAAACAAATACCCTAGATAATTTTGTGGAGAACTCATACTCAGAGCATGCTTTAAAAACCCTGCCTTTAGGATAGACTGAATATGTCCCCAAATTTATTAGGATTTAATTAAAGTATAATGAACTTCAAATAGTATTTAAAGTATATGATTTGTCAGTTTTTGATATTTGTAAACACTCAAGAAGCCATCACCACTATCAAAGTAATAAAAATTTTCATCACTAACCAAGATTTCTTGTGTCCATTTTGTAATTAGCCCCTTGCTCTAGCCCTGTCTTCAGGCAGCCAGTGACTTCTGCTGTCATTTTGATTGCTTTGCCTTTTCTAGTATATTATATACATGGAATCATAGACTATATATTCTTTATACTTGGTGTCTTTCTCTCAATATGTAATGATTTTGAGATCCTTTCTTATTGTTATGCATACCAATCAAGGTTGTATTAGTTCATTAGTTTTTATTTGGAGTACTGTTTATTGTATAAACATACTCTAATTTGTCTATCCATGCATTTGTTGATGGACATTTGAGTTCTTTCCGATTTTGGCCCTTAAACGTGAAGCTGCTGAAAGTATTTGTATAAAAACTCTTGAACAGCTATGTTTCCATTTCTCTTGAGAAGAAATATACGATAGAATGTTCCGTAAATGTCAATTACATCAAAGCGATTGCCAATAGTGTTCAGCTCTTCTCTGCCTAGTAATTCTTTTAGTCTCAGTATTGTATCAATTGCAGAAAGGTGTTTTCTACTGTGATTGTGGAGTTGTCTATTTTGGCCTTTTATTCTGTCAATTTTTCTTCATATTTTCTTGAGGTGATATTATTAGGTGCATACATTTTTATTGCTGTTACAGTTTCTTGAGGAATTACTCCTTTTATCATTATGAAATATCCATCTTTATGTCTAAATGATTCTTTTTCTTGAGATTCATTTTATTTATATTAAAATACCCACTCCAACATTCTATCACCTTCTCTAGTTATCTTTATACTGTTATAGTTACATAAATTATGTCTACATGCATTGAAAACCTCACTATTTAATATTATGCTCTCTCCTTTAAATAGTCATATGCATTTTAAAGAAACTAAGAGTAAAATGGTAGTCTTTTGTATTTATCTAGATACTTACGATTTTTCTGACTTTTCCTTCACTTCTGAAGATTCATGTTTCTTTCTAGTATTTCTTTCATTCAGTATGAAAAATTTCCCTTGGCATTTCTTGTAGATCATGTCTGCTAAGGATATGTTCCTTTATTTCCTTATTATCATGAAGGATATTTTTATTAAATATAGAATTATGGATTGATGGATCTTGCGCTCTCTCAGCAATTTAGAGGTATTGTTTCCTTGTCTTCTACCTCCATGGTTTCTGAAGAAAAAAACCCATAATTTTCAGTTATTGTTCATCTATATATATTGTCTGTTTTTAGCAACTTTCAAAATTTTTTCTCCTTGGTATTTAACAGACTAATTTTGATATCTGTTCCGGGAGTCCCTTTAGGTTCTGCTCATATTTCCCCTCTTCTTTCATGCTCTGCTTTTCAGATTGATTAATTTCTCTTGCTTTGTCTTCATGTTCATTGATTCTGTTACTTCTTAGCTCCATTCTGCTACCTTGATCATCAAATAAAATATCTATTTCAGAGCTTTTTTGTTTTAAAAATGAATTTTTTGGGGGGTATAGTTTCCATTTTTTTCCTGCTGAGAATGCCTAATGTTTTCATTCCTGTCCAGTGTTTGTCTTTACTTGAAACAGAGTTGTAACTGTTTCTTTAGGCTGTCTGTCTGATAGTTTCAATATCTAGGTCATGTTATGTTGACTTCTATGGAGAAATTGTCACAGTTTCCTGATCTTTTTTTTTTTTTTTTCCGGAATTGAACTCAGGGCCTTTGCTATATAAACTATTTCCTGAGCCATTTTTTTCATTTTGAGCCAGATTCTTGCTAAGTTGCCTATGCTGGGCTCAAATTTGGGCTCAAACAGCGATTGCAGAAGTGCAGAGTGCAGGGATTACAGAGGTCTACCAGCACTCCCAGCTATTCCTGGTTCTTTGTCAAGTACATTTGTATTGTGTGCTAGGCCTTGTGAGTGGTGAGTTTGTGTACATGCTGGGTCTTGTTACAACCCCGTGGTGACTGTTTTAGGTGAGCAGCCTAGTGGGGTCTTGGGTGTGACTTGCTTCCCATGGGCAGCTGTTGAGATCTCAGTGTAAGTATTCGCTGGGTGTTCATCTACACTTGTGTACTTTGGAGTTAGTCGGTAATTGTGGGACTGACTCACATCTCAGTTTGGTTCTCTCAGCTTGCTGGATTGGTTTGAATCAGAGCTGTGCTTATAAGTCAGGGTTAGGCTGATACCTGGAGGGTCACGCACAGGTGCAAGCATCTCCTTCTGGACTCTGTCTGCCCAGGGTTGTCCCCTCCCTCTCTGCCTGCAGCAGCCCTGTGCCCTGTGTGTGTGGGGGTGGTGGGGGAGAGAGAGAGAGAGAGAGAGAGAGAGAGAGAGAGAGAGAGAGAGACACACACACACAGAGAGAGAGAGAGAGAGACACAGAGAGAGAGAGAGAGACAGAGAGAGAAGGGAGAGAGATGGGTTTCTTCTGACAATTAGCTGCCTGTGATGTTGGGCAGCTCTGCAATTGGGACCCCCTTTGGGGAAAATCATATGAGAGAAAAAAACAGGAATTTTGCCCCATGGATGACTACTCTAACTTTTGTTTTTCCTTCATATTTTTCCTATTTGCCTGTTTTACAGAATCCTCTGCTGATTGTTCTGTGTACTTGCCCAGAGATTTCAGAGGGAGGGACAGACTACAGGACTGGTGTTACCACAGTGGAACCAAACTATGAATTGGATTGTGCTGTTACCCCAGGTGAAAGGGTAACTGCATGACACAAATACATGCTACTGGGGACACGTACTTGTGTGGGCTCCACTTGTTTGTTAGATCTGTCAGCTTTGCTAACTAAAATTAAGCCTTCTGCACTTCTGAGGCAAAAGAACAAGCTGAGATGACAAAGGTTTATCAGACTCTGGTTCCTTCCCTTCCTTCTTCTCTCCCTGTCTTTCCCTTCCTCTAAGTCATTGTTGGCCCCTTTTTTGCCCCTTCAAAGAAGCAATCATGTGTACCAGCCCCATCTGTAGGTTTTTGCCTTGTGCCTCCTTGTGACATATATTTAAACTGTCAGAATAGAGATGTTTGTTCAAATATTGACTCAGTGTTTGTCCTTTTTTTCCCTTTTCAAAATGGATAAGATGATAAAAAATTTTTTCTGATATAAAAGTGATCTATAAGAATTGAAAGTAAGAAAATAAAGTATAAAAAAGAAAATGAAAGGTAATTCCATGGTCATGTGCATTGAACTTTAAAAATCTTAGACATTTATATATAATTCTTACATATACCTGTAAGTATCTTGAATATTTGACTTTATTCAGCCATTTTTGCCAGCTTTAGAATAGTATCACATTGTGTATTCGTGTGTATTTACCTGATTACTATTAAGGTTGAATACACTTATATATTTTTGGACATGTATAATTTTTCTTTTATTCATTTTTGAGCTGGGCCTCATTTTTCCATTTTTCTCTTTTTTTAAATGATTGGTAGGAATTCTACACTTATATTGGGTATTAATCATTTGTCATTTCTATGTATTGTAGTTATATTCTCCAGGTTTCTGGCTTTTCTGTTTTTTTTTTTTTGTTGTTTTTTTTTTCTTTTGTCATTGCTCTTGTAAAAGAGCGTAAGTTTAGGTTTCTTTGTATTGCATCACTCTCCAAAAAAAGTGAATTCTTCAAGAAATGTGAATGGGTGTAAGCTGACACTTTCTGTAAAGATAACCTTTCTACTTGTCATACTCGATCCTGGTAGTTTAAGTCTCTGATATTATTGGTATATCATTCTTATTTTCAGCATTGAGATTCTAAATGTTTAATAACTCTCAGGCATCTACTGTCTCTCTCTTTGTGTTCTGTCAGATTTGGTCCCACCCTCTGTGACAGTTTCCCTTGGCTGGGAAGTTGTTCTAGGATGCGCTTGCTTGACTAGGAAATGTAGCTCACAGCTTGCCTAGGCACCCCAATTATGTCATTTGTACAGAATTGGATTTATTTCCTGGTATATTTTTTAGTTCTTCCTACTCTAGCCCTTAATCCATGCTACCTCTCCTATCTTTCTCTTCCTATAAGCAAAGTAAAGGTTTTAGCAACAAGATTTAGGTTGTGGTATGTGTCTCCTCCTCTGATAGTTTTGAAGCTGTTGTGATATGTGTGGCATACTGTCAGCAGTATGATTTCTGTGCATATATATGTGTTGCATACTGTATTAGTATCCTCTAGAGAAACAGATACAATGGTAGATATATGAATATTTAAGAGCTTACAATTTGGCTTCCTCGGGCTTCTTACAAGTCAGGCGTGGAAGCGTGCAGAGGGTCCGTCTACAAGCTGGAGATCTGGAGGGCCCAGCCGAAGGTCTAGAGGCCCGAAGGATCCAGGCGAAGGCCTGGAGGCCCTTAGGATCCAGGCGAAGGTCTGGAGGCCTGAAGAATCCAGGTGAAGGTCTGAAGGGTCTAGGCGAAGGTCTAGAGGTCTGAAGTATCCAGGTGAATGTCTGGAGCTCCTCCAAAGGAAGCGAAACCGATCCCAAAGAAACCAGCCAGGCTAGATTCCTCTTCATTTCCCCTTTATACCATCTAGAGAATGGGCCGGCCTAGGGTGCATCTTCTACACCCTGGGGTGTAGAATTGCTAAACCAATTTAGTTAAGCTTCTTTTACAAGTTGACACAATCAATCAACCATCACACATACTGTCAATAGCATGATTTCTATATGTAGATATGTGTTGTGTGCTGTTGGCAGCATGATTTCTATGTGGATATATGTATTGCATACTGTCAGAAGAATAGTTTCTGTGTATAGGGAACTTTTGGAAAGTGGGAAGATTCTATTCTTTATGAATGTTCTTGCCATTTCATTCCCTAGTCCTTCCCCCATCCATATAGGCTTCATTTTATAGTTCCAGCTGCTTCTCTTTTTCCTATTTTCTCCCTGTACCCAAAACTCTAACTGAATGACACAGTCTAACCATTGGCTTTTGACACTTGAGGCTGGTGTGGTAGATGGTGAGTGTCTTAATAAGAGGCGTGCAAATTTGCCCCATTTGGATTGCTGAGAATGGTCATTTCTTTCATCAGCTGACATTATTGTTCCCAGTTCGTTACCCTTCTATGTATCTATGCACTTTGTCTCGTGACACTGAAGCACTTTCACCTGTGGGGTGACTACATGTCTCTGCCTTGTTGCTTTGCAACTTGCCCCTGTGATGGCTTTGACTAAAGGGATCTTAGCAGATGTGTAATGAAGGGAGGCTTGAAGGGTACTTGGCAGCTCATTTTGCCCCCGTGTATCCTGACTCCCAAACAGCGAACATTCAGGTCGCAGGGTGGACTGGAGCCGCCCTCAGGCTGGAAGTGCAGCCAGCCTGGACCCGCTGGGTCCCAGCCGCACAATGCCTGGGAGTAGTAGCTTGCCACTGGGATTTTGGAGTGATTTGTTGACCAGCTGTGGCAGACCTATAAAATGTTCTTTGTGGTTGTCTTGCTTAGTTTACCAAGGGTTCATAGTGTCCTGCCGTCTCTCCTCCAGTACCATTTCACAGACCGTTCAGGTGAATACAC
>PVJO010011771.1:0-58332 GCA_004026905.1 Hystrix cristata
CCCGGGATGGGTCCCCCACGCTCGGGCTCACCCTTGGCCCCCCACCGCCAGCTGCCCCGCAGCCCTCCCGGCGCGCGCCCCGCATCTCCCCGCGTGACCCCCCCTGGTGCCCTCCCAGCACCCACAGACCTCCTCTGGGAATCGTCTCCCACCTTCTCCCGAAACATTCCTGAGAGCAGTTGACTCCTTGTTGGTCAGGTCAGGGCATGCCAAGGGGCTTAAAAAACCGCGAAACAGGCTAGTGCCTACTTTCCACATCCCCCAGCAAAACAAGCCCTCCTCCCGCCACCCCTTCTCCGCGAGTCCCGCGATCGCGATCCGGGTGCAGAATCCCCAACTCAGTCGGGGGTACTGGCCCCCAAAGCGAACTGACTACTAAGCTCAGAGTGAGCTTCCTCTCTGACGCCCTGTGGGGGTGCGGGTGCACCCCGGTTAAATAATCTGTGTCTACAAGATCCGAGGCTGTGCCCATTTTCTTGTAAAAGGTGTTCTCTTATCAAACTCGAGGTGCTGAAGGAAAAGGGCGCTGGACGAGCTCGTGGGCAGTTTAAGAACATCTTGTCGAGGTACGGCAGGGGGGTGGGGGCGGAACAAGGAGCGCTCTGGGGCCCTTTCACACTGCCTCACTCACAGTATGATGTACTGTGAAATAAGGTCTGTGAAATAACTTACCGGGAACGATCTAGTACCAACCACAAGCAGCTAATTGTAGATAGTGTTGCTCAGGCCGGTGTTTGTGGAAGGAGATTAAATAGTACTTGAGTCTGGGACTTTTGCACATTCAGTGAAAATTTAATTCTGCTTACACAGCCAGGGAAATTGGCAAAAGTTAAATCGAGTGCAATTTTATATTGCAGCATTCATTTTGTGCCTTTGAATATTTTCCAGAAAAGTAACTACTCTGCAGATACCGTCCAGTTCGTGCATGTGCTTCAGAAGGGGAAAATTCAGGGCTTTGGGGCAATATAGGTGTGATTTATAATGACCTAGCCCGGAACGTAGAAGAAGTTTATGTTTCCAGGAGGAACTGGGTAGCGTTCAGAATAATCCACTTGGGAGACATGGAAATTGTTCTTTTGGCCAGCACGGGGAAGTGGCAAACAGTGTGAGACAGTGATTCGTGTAGTATCATTCACTTTAGAATACAAATCCTTTGAGTGTTCGACTATTAGCAATATTAGGACTTTCTTCATATCGCAAACCCATGCTGCAAATGAAGTCCCCGAAGCACCTCTCTGTTCTTTGTATTAAATGAACGATAGGAAGTTGTAACAGCCTAAAGCTCTTAGCACAAATGTTATACTAATGTGTGTGTGAGAGAGAGAATATTACTAATTTATGAGTGTATTACATTTAGGCAGAATTATTCCATTTCTCATTACAAATTTCAAAAGCATTTGTTACCTGCACCAATCCTACACTGATAATATACTTCCTTGAGGAATCTGTAACTGGTTCTATTGGTATTTCCTTTAAAAAAACATCAAGTTCCTTAATGGTAGAGCAGTCTGTACAAAACGTTACTATATTTTTCTTATATGCCTCATTATTTATAACAGAAAACCCTTGCCAGAAAGATAATAAATGTTCATTACATGTTTTTGACTGAGTTATGTTAAAACTTTTGTATTCTAAAAATGGATTAAGAAAAGTTACAGGAGGGCCCTTCAGGACTCCACTTCAACCTTAAATCATGCAATTTTAATATGTTTGGTTCTGATGTTTTTCCTGGACCCCAGGATATTAGAAGTAACAAACTAGAATGGAGCAAATTCTGTTAAAGACAAAGAATAAGTTGAGGCAACCCAGGAATAGGAAGGATGGGAAGACTATAAAAAGCAGATATGTGCACAAAGCAACAACAAATCTCCCAAAATGCAGAGTAAGTCCAATTTCCCTCCTGAGAAATTTCTTCTTGAAGGTCAGATGTCCAGTTTTATCCCCCTCTTAATGATCCTCTTCTCCTAGCGTTTGGTCAGTCATCAACATGATGTGATTTTCAAACCCTTCACCACCTTAATCAGCCCTCTTCAGATAGACATCAGTTTGCCCTACTCGGTGCACCCAGAACTCAAGTCCTCATTTGTCTGATCAGTGTAGAATAAAACAGAACTAAGTCTCCTCGCTCAGGTGCGAGGCTTATATTTCTATAACTAAAGATGAATTAGCAGCTTTGCAATGTCAACTGATTTATGCTTAAAGTAAACTAAGATCCTTTTCTTATGTACTGATGCCTTACAAAGTCATTTAAAAAAGGTAAAACACATTTTATGTAACCAAAGGATTTCCATTAAAATGCATTGCATATAATAAGCACTCAATATTAATGTAAAGAGTAAATCAACGAATTCAAATTGCTATATTTTGAAAATGGTTAAATTAAAAAAAATTAGTCTTTAATGAAGTATCTGTTTTGTTAAAAAAAAAAAAGATCACTTCTACGGAAAATCTGACTCTTCAGTAACTCTGTACTCTGTGACATTAGTATACATTTCCAAGGAAAGGAAGGACTTTGAAAATAGTGGTATTTTCAGTGTACCTTGTATTCTTCCTCCTTAGAACCAAAAACATTATCTCATTTCTCCTCACAACACTGATGTGTGGGAGGGAACAGGAGTAGTTGTTCCTATTTACTTGAAGTGAAGATGATAGGAAAGATGTGCGAGCTGGACTTAGATCATAAACACATGCTGGAGGTAGGAGATCAGTTGGCAGATCAAAAACAAAAATCATTGTGATCCATCAATTTTCCAGGAGTACAATTCTGTTTGTCTTTTGAACTAGAAGACCACTGGGAAAATTGTTTCCATTGAAAGAATCCTGTATTTTGTTTTCTACCTGGCCTGTGCCCCTTGAATGGCCCGTAGGAACATCATCTTGGGAATTTCCTTAAGCTTTAATCTAAGCCTCCTGCCGATGGTGCTGTTTCTCATTTCATGTGCTTCCTGGCTGCAGCTGCTCATTCCTAGGAAGGGAGTGAGGCCTTTGAAAATACATGTGCTCTTCCAGGAAGGCGACCAGTACTTTTCTTTAAAAAATGCACATATGTACTCTCATGTTCAAGTGAATCATCTGGAGCCTAGAACATTTCAACAAACAAGAACAGTTCCGCTGGTATTACAGGAATAGCTACTACTGACAGCACTATGTCCTCACGCTTTAAGTGTTTTCCCTCTAGATGGCCTTAGCTAAAACTTCCTCCCGATTTTGCTCTTTCTGACATTGATGAAAAGATGTGCTGAGACAAATTACCACTTTTTAAAAATGAAGAGAACTAGAGAACAATCACCGAAGGTCTTGCAAATATCAAAGAACAGTACACAGTTTGGGCTGATTCTTTTTATTTATAAGTGGTTAAGAGCATGAAGTATGGGGCCTCACTCCCCCCCACTCTGCAGCTTACTAGCCGTGGACTGTGGCCAAGTTACTTAACCTCTCAATAGTGCCACGTTTGCCATTAGGAATAACAGCAGTGCCTAATTTGTAAGGTTATTATGAATACTAAATGAATTAATATTTATGAAGTGCTTGGAAAAGTGCAAGACGCACAGAAAACACATTTTTCCATTAAATACATAAAGTAGTAAAATATAAGTCTGTCATATACATACAATGTCTTTCGATCTGCCCTGAAATTCTATCTTTAAATTATGTATGTACACGAGGTGCGATTAAAAAAAATGGTGAATGTTTCAATTAAAAAATGTTACTGTAAAAGACACATCTCCATTTAACCTCCCTCAAAATAATCCTCCTCAGAATACTCCCCTCGCTTTGAGCACTCTTATCCCCTCGTTCTTGCCACTTTCTGAAGCAGTTCTGGAGGACTTGTTTCCTGAGTGTCTTTATGGGGGTGGTAAAAAATACAATAACTGCTGCTGCTGCTGCTATCCGGTGATAAGGCGGCTTGTTGAAACACCGTGGTGTGTCCTCATCCACTTTATTCACTGCATCTAAGACTGTGCAACTTCTGGCTCTTCCCCAAAGTCATAATGACCATGAAAGGTAAATATTTTTTAGGACAGCGAGGCAGCTACAACTGCACAGCTAAAGACACTCATGAAAGCGGACTCCAGAACTGCTTCAGCAAGTGGCAAGAATGACGGGATGAGTGTGTTTGAAGCGAACAGGAGTGTTTTAAAGGGAGTTAATAGCAGCGTGTCTTCTACTGTAATAAATTTTAAAATTCAGACGTTCGCTGTATTTTTCCATCACATCTTGTAAATCAGTGTTTCGCAGGCAGAAGCTAGTTGCCCTGGCTTAATTTTAAATGCCACTTTCCGGCGGTGAAAGACTCTGCAGAGGAGATGAAAGTATGAAGGAATCAGCACCGAATGTACAGCAATAACCTGTTGAACGTCGTTGTCACAATGACGAAGGTCAGATTGTCACTCCCTGACATGGACACGGGAGCTCAGAGAAGTTGAGTGACTGCATCAGAGTGGCCGACTGGAAGAAACGGACACGTCAGGATTTGAAGTCCCGTGTGTCTGACCGTAAGCAGCAGGGCTTTCCATTTCCCCTTGTGAGGACGGTGCTGTAGCAAGGCAGGTAAGAGGAAGGTCTATACCCAGACTGCTGGTTCCCTCCACTTGTCTTCCTTCCTTCACATCTCACTGCTGGGCTTTGGGGCTGTTTATCCAGCTGTCTCTGGACACTTCCTAGACACCTCAGTTCAACCCTGACTTACACTCATCTCAAGGTCAAAACTAGACTCACCATCTACCTGCCCTAATATGTTCCCCTTTATGCATTTTCTTCCTTAGTAGAACATTACGGCCATTCATTTCCAATGAAATCTCCAAGGAAAAAAGACTATTTTATAGACATTTAGCATCAGTACTATAATTTTACATAATTTATAGTTTCATGATAAAATATCAGCATAGGAAAAGTTCTGCTGGATGTTATTTAGTCAAACTCATTTTCTGAGAGCACAGAAGAGGTTCATTGAAATTCTACATTTAAAACTTACTATTCCATAGACTCCGGCTTCGTCAAAGTCACAGAGCGAGTTTGGACTAGTGACCAAATTGGGATTGCAGAATTAGCATTCTCAGGCCTGGATCGACACCAAAAGGGCGTCCTCTTCTAAACGTCCACAGAACATTCATATTCCGTGAGATGTATTACATGGTCTGAGGGAAAAAAATTTGGTAGTCAAGTAATTTTAATATTAGATTTCAGTTAATAGGATTTCTTAGACTTTTTAATATGCTTTCGTTGTAGATCTCCCAGAAATGGATATACTATTATAGTTGATAGGAATTCATTCACTTGTATGAACAGAAACCCAATTCAGTAGCTTAACCAAATTGAGATATTTTTTTCTGTCATGACAAGAAGTCAGGAGGTGTATAGATGCATACAGTGCAGCCATTCAGGGAAATCATCAGGATTTGTGTGGTTTTCTTCCTCATGGTCATAGGATGACTGTTCTATCTCTGGACTTGTGTTCTTGTTTTACACAAGAGAAATGGAAAAAGAGAGAAAATCAGACAAATGCCAACTGACTCTTACATAGCTTTCCTAGCAGCCCTGCTCGCATGCTTACATCTAATTCTTCAAAAATGGCCTCTCTGGACCACAAGGAAGTCTGGGGAGCTAAATATTTAACCTGGTACGTGCCACTCTTAACTAAGTTAGGATTCTATTAGGAAGAAGGGAAGGTTAGATATCGGGAAGACAACTAGCCATGTATGAGTTATAGCCAAACACTAGAATGATTGTTTAAAAATTTTAAAAATGTATTACAGTAAGAGGCACATGACCATTAATCCCTCTCAAAACAGTGTCCCTCAGAATGTACAACCTTGATTGAACACACTTATTCTATCATTCTTGGGACTTTCTGGAGCAGTTCTGGAGTCCTCTTTCAGGAGCGTCTTTAGTTGTACTGTCGCGGGTGCCTCAATGTCCTGAACTGATTCAGAGTGTTTACCTTTTGTGGTCATTTTGACTTTGGGGAAGAGCCAGAATTCACTTGATGCAAGATCTGGTGAATGAGGTGGATTGAGACACACCCTGATGTTTTTACCAGCCTGCCTTGCCTGGATGGCACTTGGCAGCAGCATTCACTGCATTTTTAAAAATCACACTTCTTAAAGATACTCATGAAAGAAGTCTTCCAGAACTGCTTCAGAAAGCAGGAAGAATGATGAGATGTGTGTTCAAAGCGAGAGGGAGTATCTTGAGGGGAATTAATGGCAATGCGGCTGTTATTGTAATGAACTTAGAAAAGAAATTTAAACATTCACCAGGGTTTTTGATCATGCCACATGTCATCAAAAGTGAGCAATTTCACCAGTGTATTTGGTCGAGCACCTATCATCACCTTCCACGACTCCCTTCTGTTGGCAGATAGGGTTCATGTCACTTGGCTTGGCACCCAAACTTTCTGTGATGTACCAGGTCCTCGTCATGGGCTCCTGGCTAGCCTCAGTGAACTTCCTGCAGGCTCTGAGGGGGACAACTTCCTCTTCTCGCCTTCTGGCTGACACTGGTGTGTCATCGTTTGAAATTTAGTTCTGACAATAACTGTGGTGATGCCTTTCGCTCCTACTCTCTCCTCTTCCAAAAAGGTTAGCTGCCCCTCAATCTTCCCTTTCTACCCACTGCGTTATTTAATTATTCTCAGTTACACTTTTTCCTTGTAAGTTGAGTGAAAATAACCCAAGAAGCAAAATTGAATATGTATTTTAATTATAATGACAGAAAACATATATATGAAAAAAGAGTATAGAAAGAAATACCCCAAAATACTAGAGATGATTTTTTTTCCTGGCTACCAGACTTTCAGCAATACCAAATAATTGTTATTTTACATTTCATTTTTACAAAATAGAACAACTTAAGGCAGGATATAAAAAAACCATAAGGTTGTGCCTAAAAAGTGACATATCAAGTAGGTCATCTGCTGCGGGTGCAACACTTGGGCTCAGGAGTTAGAAGATCTACGTGGAGAATGTGGACTTGAGCTGAGCCCTGACAAGTGGGCAGTGGGTAGATGTGTGGTGGGTCTGGGCGAGCCAGGCTGGTGATGGTCATGTCGTGCTCAGGTGGGAATATACGAAAGACCTCGGGAAATGAGTAGAGGCTGTGAGGAGAGGAAGATTCCTGGGGACCAGTGGAATGGGGAAGAAAAAGGAGAGCAGGGCCAAGGACTCAAGGCTGTGGCGAATCAGGCTATTTCGTGTTGGGAAGTCCCATGATTACAACTATCACCACTTAGAAGTGGCACATTTCCAGAGAGGACCTGGAGGGAGGGCCAAGGACTCCTTACTAAAGGGGTCTACTCTAAATGGGGACTGGAGAAGAGACAGGGAGTGGGGGTTGAAGGAAGAATAAAGGGAATTGATAGGGGTCTGAGCATTGGGTCAGCAAACAACTAGGAGTGACTTGATGGCCCTGAATCTGGTTAGTTGAAAGAAATGACAGTCTCTTTTTCAGGCACTGGAAAATCAGGACATTGTGTTGGTTTGGGAGGTGGACTGGCAGTGTAGGGAGGATGGCAGGCCAGTCGTGTCCCCAGACAGCAGCCGGGCTTTGGTGCGAGTCTCCAGGTACGTGGCAGGAGCCACTTACGTAGAGATAGAGTTGAAACAATAGCAAAAAGGAGATCTCCAAGGGAAGCAGCATTTTACCAACATTTGCCATCAATATTATAGGTTTACCTATCAACCTCATGACAAAACATCAGTGGAGGAAAAGACCTTGGAAGTTAGTCAGCCTTCTTTTCTGGCTGGGAAAACTGAGATGATGTATTTAAAACTTAATTATTCTAAAATTCCAGCCTAGTCAAGGTTACCAGGTAGTTAGATTAGTGACTGAGTTGGCATTGTAGATTTAGCCTTCCGGGTGTCTAGTAATTGTATCTAGCAATTAAAAGCCTGTAGTGTAGTTCGGGGGCTGGGGATTTAGCTCAGTGATTAGAGTGCTTGCCTTGTAAGCACAAGGGCCTGAGTTCGATCCCCGGCACCACCAAAAAAAGAAAAAAAAAAAAAAACTCATAGTTCTACTATTTGTTTCTGTTTCCTTAGCTGAAAACCCAAGAACTACTGCCCTAAAATTAGAAAACCACATTTAAAAGCCCACAATGTCCTACAATAGCAATTTTATTTAAATTTTTTTGTTAAAGTTTTGTTAAAAATTTTCATTGTCTGTAAAGCAGGATTTCAAGATATATGATATAGTACAATGTGTTCAAGCTGTTAACAAAGCTTGGTTTTACCTCTAGGTCTTAATTACCCTGGATATTTTCTAATTCTAAACTTGCAGCCTGCAAGTTTCAAACAGGAGCGCCTCTCTGAAAATTTGTACAGTGCAAGTTAGAGGGCAAATCTGTGGCACAATTTGCTTTAGCCCTAAATGCACCATAATCGACCTCATCGTAGGGAAGATTCTGTTCCCAGAAACATCAGAAGAACCTCACTAAGTGATGTTTAATCATAACACCATCCTCACAGCTCAGTATATTTCGGACACCTGTAATTGAGTTCTAAAAAAAATTGGTAGCCGCTCAAGTTTTCAACAAGTTCCTTTATGTTTATGCACATGCCAAAAGAACACCTCTTTTTTCCTCATAAATACTATGTACTCACACAAATACTCCGCACTCAATCTGAGGAATTGAAACTGCAAAGCCAAGGTTAGTACAAAGATATTTATTGCTGTCAAATCCAAGCACTTTTACATGAGTCCCACTAAGGTAACTATAGAAGATGCCTTCATCAGAAGGGAAAAATGTATCATCCCCCTACCCTGCTCTCCTTCAGGATGCCTGAATGAACAAAAGTTCAATTGTAAGTAAGGGAGGAGGAATCTTCTTTAAAAATAATTATTAGTTGAGTGTGGTGGTTCAAGCCTGTAATCCCAGCACTTGGGAGGCTGAGACAGGAGGATTGCCATGAGTTCAAGGCTAGCCTGGGATACGTAGTAAGTTCAAGCCCAGCTCAAACTACACAGTGAGACCCTGTCTCAAAAAAAAAAAAAAAAAAAAAAAAAACCAAAAACCAAAAAACAATTATTGTTAGAATGCATGGCATTTCTTCTATTGTAGATAGAACTCTAGTTTTGGTAATGAAATCATATAGAGTTATATTAATGACTTTTAACTAACATTATATTTTATATTGAAAGGAATCTTGATGCAACAGGGCTTTTTCAGTCTACTGATGACACTGTGGGGATTTTGTTCTCTGGACCACCATGTTCTCTGGCCTCACACCCACCCAATGGGCTGAGGGAGGTACAGATTCCTATCTTTTACTCCAGAAAAAAACCAAGACCTGCAGACTTAAGGTAATAAGTAGCTAAAGTCAGTAATTTGAATTCTTTTCTCAGTCTCTCTTGTGTTTTCTTGGGTATAGCACTTTTAAATACACAAAGAGTCAAACATACTTATAGTCTCCCAGTGTGTACTTTATACATGTATAAAATTTAATTGCCCTTTTGTGGACATAAAATACCCTGCAATCAGTAAACAGATGCCTTCAATTTTCATATCCCTCAAAGGATTAAGTAAATAGAATCCTATGTAGAAATAAACCCCAGGCAAATCTGGGTGAACTTGTCCTGTATGCTTCCTCTTGACAGACCTCCCCCCATTATAACCAGTATCAGCAGCAAACATTCGCTGGGGACTTATCGTATGGCAGGCTCTGTGCTAAACACTCTGTGTACACGATCACCTTCAAATCTCACATTCACCCTAGGGAAAGACCTTCAATTATCATACTTATTTGACAAATGAGAACGGAGACAGACACTACTACTGAGGGGAAGGGCTGAAACTCTAACTCAAATGACACACTCCAAAGCCCATGATGGAAACACTGTGCTCACCATGGGTTCTGAAGAAATACAGAACAGTACTAAAAAGGGACAGCCCATTATCAGGAGAAATCATTTATATATATATATATATCTCCATAAAATTTCTGTTCCCTACTCTTTCACTTATTGGTATTAGAATTTCTCTCAAGACATCAATTTTTAGGGCCAGGTAGTATTTCAGGAGTATATATACACACCTTGTTTTACTTAATGTCACATTTATTTGGATACTTAAGCTATTTTTAGTTTATAAAGGTAGTTATAAAAGATAACTATAAAAGCTGTCTTTTAAATCTCTGCAAATTAATTTTTTTTTTACTGTGGGATTATTTCCTTACAACCCACTGAAATGGAAATACCAGGTCAAAGGAAAGGCACATTTTGACCACATTGCCAAATTTCATTAAGAATGTCGTGTCCATTTGTATAACTACCAGAGACACATGGTGTTTATTTCACCTAACTCATATCAGCATTAGATATTATACTTAAAAATAATAAATGTCCTAATTCCCTATGTGAAAAGTGATCATTTTAAATTTGCATTTCATTGATTGGATTATGCCTGAAGCTGAGCACTATTTTCTATCCTTGTTAATCAGTTTTATTTCTCCCTTTTCACAAGCTTCTAAGGTGGAATTTCCTAAGGAGATTAAACTTTCTTCCCCTCTAATATATCTCTTTAATGCTATAAATTTCCCTCTAAGTACTATTTTTGCTGTGTCCCACAAACTTTAATATGTGTACTTCTAATTTTCTTTAATTCAAAGTAAGTTGTTTTTGAGACTTCTTTGGCCCATGGTTTATCTGGAGGCATGTTGTTTAATTTGCACATATTTGAAGATTCTCCAGCTATCTTTTATTTGTTTATAGTTTAATTCCACCGTGGTTCGAGAACAAACTTCGTATGGTTTCTCTTTTAAATGTGGTAAGGTATATTTTATGGCAAAGATAGGGTCTGTCTTGTGTATATTTCATGTGAATTTGAGAAGAATGTGTATCACCCTGATGTTGGATGGAGTATTCTATAAATGTCAACTAGATCAACTTGATTACATCTGTTCAGGACATCTATAGCTTAACCATTTTCACCCTTTTCAAATGATACTTTTAGTGACTAGTGATCGAGACAGCAGAAGAGAAATATAGATAAAAATTAAATTACACTTAACAGATTGCTATGCTTTCCATAAAGTTTTTAGTTCGTGTCTATCACCTCTTTCTAACAACGAAGAGGATGTGTGAGAGGAAAAACAGTGTGAGAGAGTGAGTCAGAAGCACAAAGAAGGCGTTGAAAGGAAACACCAATCATGTCACTAGTCTCAGATTTTTCCATACGCTGTACAATGCTTTCATACCTATAAAAAAATAAAAAGCTTATTGACCTAGGATTTTATCTTTGTCTTTGTTTTTGAGAATTCATAGTTCATAATGCACAAATAATAGTACAACCCTTAAAAAGAGCATTTATAATCTCTCGTTTTAAATTCTTTCTCTTTTACTGTAAAATACCAAAAACTCAGTGGTGATAGAGTTGAAAGGTAACTATAGTACAGAAAAGTTGGCTGATTGCATAGTGTTACAGTTTTAAGAGCGGCTTCAAAAGCAATCAGACTATTTGGAAAAAAATTTTTCATAGCAAATGTGTTCTTCCTTTAAAATGTAAACACTGAGCCGATCTTAGAAGCAAACACTGACTGCACACTCATCTCAAGTCAGTTGTTGTAAGTGCTTTAGTTATAACAATGCAAAAACGTGGAGCACAGGTTTACATTTTAACTCCAACCCTGTTCAAAGATCACTTATTGGCCTCTGAAGGAACAGGTGGCATGCCCGTTACAGTTTAACAAGTGGCCTTTGGGTGAGGTAGAGTCATTCAGATACCTCTGGATGCTCTCATGTGTGGCAGTGTGCACTCGCTAAAACATTCTCCTCTTAGGTCTGGAAGCCTTGTCTATGTCCATATTAGGTACTGGGCAGGTAGGCCATACTTCCTTTCTCTCTGAGTCATGATTGAAAAATGTCATCTTGCCACTGAGATAGCAATTCTTTTGCCGAGGTCTTAATTTTCTAACATTGACATAAATAGCCCAGCTCTTAACCAATAAGATAACTTTTTGGGTACAGTATATATCTGAGTATTCACCCATCGATGACAGAGTTTACAAGGAATTTCTTTTTCTGTTTGAGATGGTGTTAATTATACTATGTTCCTCTAAGAGCCACAGATAAACCTTAAATACCAGCAACTCAATTCTATTCCACTTATCCACATCTGTTGGAATGGACTGAATAGGAGTTGTGTTTCAATTATACTATTTGAGAAATGTTTACATCTTTACAGAATCGAGTTTACAATTTTATGAACATGGAATAATTCTCCATGTGATTAGGCCCTCTCTAAAACATTTCAATAGAGCTTTATAATTTTCTACATGAACAAATCTTGCCAGTCTTTTATTGGACTTAGGCATATTTTTGGTTATCTTTATGAATGATATGCTGTATATTTTTAAGAGTAAAACTTTCTAACTTTTGTTGTTTATGCTTGGGGATAGAATTGGTTTTTGTACATTGATCTTATATTCAGCAACTTTACTAAGTTCTTAGTTCTCATCATTTGTACACTCTTGGATATTCCTCTGTAAACAACTATATTATGTGCAGTTAGGTGTAGTTTGTTTCTTTTTTCCCTTCAATCTTCGTAATGCTTGTTTTGCTTTTCTAGTTACATTGACTAGGACACTCCGTACATTTTGAATAATCACAATATTGGAGGACTGGTGGTTTTCATTATTTTCTTGTGAGGTAAGCAGTGTGCTTAAAAACATGTTTGTTTTTTACCCAGTACTAGCTGTTACTGAGAGAATTCAAGCTATCTAATCTTCACTGTTGTTAGAATTATTTTCTATCTTAAATATTTTCCTGTATCTTCACTTTTCTACTAACTGATTTGCTCACTACACACTAAATTCATGTTTCACTTTTACCTTTCTCATTTCCAATAGTATACTTTTATGAAATTGAATATTGATTGTGAACCTACTAACCAAACTGTTTCTCCAACTAGTACTACTTCCAGTACTGTCAAATATGCAGGTTGCCTTGTACAACATCAGGGATATTCACATTAGTGTTTCTGCAAGTAGCATGACCTTGAATGGTACAGAACACAATCCACAAAGCTGAATGTGGTTTTCCTGCCTAGAACTTTCATTTTTTTAAAAAAATAGGCCTGTGGGATCTTTCTTTCAAGTTCATAGTGATAACTTGTTAATGCCAGACTCCAAAAACATCCCTAAATATATTCTTGAAAGATTTATGCCCTTGAAGACAAGCAGAAAAAATATCATGTACGGGAGATTGTTACTACAATACAATTTAAATAGACAATGTCCTTCTGTCACAAATCAGTACCAGTTTGATGTTTTGGGGCTAGTATTATGAAATTAAGTAAACAGTCAGTTCTTTTTATATAAACACAATTAGGATGAAGTTAAAAAAACGGGAAAAGAATGGAAAAATTCCTTGGGGAAAAGTCAACATAAAAATACAATTACATCTCTCATTAGCAGTATTGGTAATACTTGTGATAAGATAATGATAAGATGTTAATGATAATAATAATAGTAATTAGCCACAAAGCCTTGTTATTTGGCTAGCTTCATGTTTATACTACATTACCACATTTTTTGCCATTTAAAAACTCTTTTGAGAGAGAATAATATAGTATAGTCACTGCTTTATCACTAAGAAATGTTACTCTTAATGATAGAAGCCAAACTTATGGTGACACCAAATTTTTAATTATGTTACAATCTTTTAGTCTCTCATCTCATGCCTGAGCAAGGTCAAAATTAATTCTAGCTGACTGAAACCATCAAGATCTCTTTAGAAGGGCAAGGCTTATTTTGATAATAAACGAGGGAAAAACTATAGCCATTTTATCTTTGTAGCCACACATCTAAATCTTTAAGTTACTCACACACACATACACACACTACATATATAATAAGTTATGAATTGTCAAGAGTTGTAAAACAACTTTATGTAAAAGAACAAAAACCCTCTGCACAGGCAATAAGTGTAAAAGGCGTATGAAGAGCTTGCTGCTACTACAAAGTGACCAAGGACAGCCACTGTGACTAATTCGTCTTTCTATCACTGCTGTCAAGCACTGACTGGGAACTTATTTGTTGCAAGTGGAGGGAGAATGATCAATTAGATAGCGATGTGGCCTAGTTAAAAATACCCCAATTCCCTAGCATCCTATGTGGTTAAAGAAAATCTGTTTCTGAGTTGTTTTTGTGGGTGTGGTTCACAGACTGCACTGGTGACGCATCAGGGAGATGGCAAGCAGACCTAGAGCAAGTGCTGCACAAAGTGACCTCACCGTGCCAGCATGGTGGGCCTGCTGGTCAGTTCCCATGTAAACACATTGCTTCTAGAAAATTCTCTCATGACTGAGAAGAAACTGATAGAAATCACATCGACTTCATCATTAAACAAGCAGAAAACATCAAATAGGCAATGTAAAATGTTGAATGAGGACAGGACGAAACTTTTAAAAATACCTGCGTTTCATTCTCTCTTACACTGAGCGCTCACCTCCATCACCCTCTGGTACTGCTACCTGAGAAACATGAACAAGGTAGCGATGCTTCCCTATAATCTGCTCAACAGCACTGTCTTTGGGAGTTAAGTGACCAGCGTAAGATCACTTAAGAGACCACTATGGTCTGAATGTGACCCTCCACAATTCTTATGTTGGAATTTAACCTTTGAGTGGATGCTAGTAAGAGGTGAGGCCTTCGGGAGATGATTAAGCTGCCTCAGGAGTGGGATTAATGTTCTCGCCAAAGGGCCTACTGGAGCCTGTTTGCTCTCTTCACTCCTTCTGCCGTGTGAGGACACTGTGAGAAGGAGCAGTCTCAGAAGTGGAGAGCAAGACACTGACTCACCAGGCATTGAATCTGCCAGTGCCTTGGTCTTGGACTCTCCAGCCTCCAGAACCGTGAGAAATCAATTTCTGTTGTTTATAATTACCCACTCTAACCTATTTTGTTGTAGCAGCAGGAACAGACTAAGAGGCACAGGTCAGGATTTGAAAAACTGGGCTTCAGAACTACTGGTCATTATATTTATACTGAACTAGATTATGTAGTTGTCACATGGTAGGCAGGAAACAAATGCTTTCAAAGGTTTTTTAAAATTAATTCTGTCATGAATTAGCAGTTGGTCCTAAATCAAAGACTGTAACTTTCCTTAACAGAAAAAAAAAGACACTTAAAAGTTTCTATATCATACACCAATACAAAACAAGAAAACATCAAAGATGTAGAAATCTCCAGGAATAAAGAATAGAGGTGAGAGAGGGCAGGGTGAGTGTGTTACCTCCCACTTAACCTTATCATAAAATGGAAATAATAATAACAGGTATCTTATCGGGTTGTGGTGATGAAATAACATTAATTAAAACATTTAGAATAATGCTTGGCACATAGTAAGACTTTAATAAAAGTTAATTATTATTTATCTTTTTCCTACCAGGTGCAAGAAAATCTCTCTCTCTCTCTCTCCTCCTTTCTCTCTCTTTCTCCTTCTCTCTCTCTCTCCCCCATTCTCCCTCTCTCTCTCACTCTTACTCTCGCTCATCTCAGCTAATTAGAAAATTTCAATACTATTGAAATTTTATTGTCTTCAGTTTTGCTGCCTGAGAACAGGATTTCTGGCAAGGTACTTATATTTTTAGAAATTCTATACAATTTATAACCTGTGTTAAGGTTATAATGAAACACTAATCTACCATAGCTTGCTATTTTAACTAGACAATCTAATTGCTTTAACAAGACTTACAAGATTATAGATCAAGCTGTGAAAACAGAGAAGTGGATAAGAGGCTAGACTCTGGCATTCTAACCCTAGATTAGACTCCTACTCAGTAACATCTACTTTGGGCAAACTATCTACTTACTGCATGCCTCAGTTTCCTCACCTATAAGTCAAGACAGTAACAGTATTCATAGATTTGTTATGAGGATTAAATGAGTCATGTACATATAAAGTTATAGGAACAGTGCCTTGCGTGTAACATGCAAGTATGTCGGTTATTTCTTTTACACTTTTCCCCATTTAGTTGAAAAAATACATTTTGCCAGTCAAATTTTACAAATTTATCAATAAAATGTTTATAGGTAAAAATTCAAATTTCCCAATTCTAATTGCTCACATTCATTTAACACATGGTTAAAATTCAGGCCTAACTACATGTCTAATTTTAATATATTGCAATTCTTTCTTTAATTCTGGTTTAATCCTTAGATACTTAGGAACATTGCTTTTCATTGCTCCCCTCATTTCTTCTCCCCAAACCCAGGCACAGGCTTAAATTACATTTTTATATAATTTGGTAGCAAACTCCCTAGCAAAGCAAACTATTAGACTATACAAATGTGATAGGTAGAATATTTTTATTTTTTTATACAGATACTGCTAAACATCATACATCACAGGGCTTAAAGGTTTTTCTAAAAGTATATTTTTAATCTTCACAGTTAGCTACTGTTTATGAAGGATTGGAATTAACAACAGGTTCCAATCAAGCAGTGGATCATATGAGTGACTCACCCGGTTGTAATGCTGTCTAATTCATAGGCTTCCTGTGTGAATTAGCTAAGAGATACAGTAATTCAGTGAATAATGACTAAAACCTTTTCTATTTCCTGCTTAACTTTCTTTATAAAGAGAAGTATTTTTGCAAAATAATACTTGGGCATACTGTATAGAAAGAAAACCAGGGAATTAGAATTTTGTTAACAAGCATATCGCTTAGGGCTCAAAATTTTGGATACAGGAAAGTGACTTAGAATGGAAGCACTTTTTTTTTTTTTTTTTTTTTTTTTTGGTGCTGGGGATTGAACTCAGGCCCTTGTGCTTGTAAGGCAAGCACTTTAACCACTGAACTAAATCCCCAGCCCAGGAAACACCTTTATAACAAAGGACAGATCACATTTTGGCTGGAACCACCATCTTCTAGTAATTTACCAAAATGATGAACACAAAAGGAAAGAGAAGGAGCATCTGGTATATACATTTTAGAAAACAGAGACTTGTTCCTTTGGCCACGTACTTGTGAGTCTACACATACTTGTGAGTCTACAGAAAGGAGATGGTACAGACGTTAAGGGAATGTCAGGAAGCAATGCACCCCGATGTCCTCATGGAAAAACTGGAGGCGTCTTCAGTGTTACCTGCAGACTGCTGGCATCGTCATAAACAAACAAGCTAATGGCAAGATTCTTGCCCAGAGAACTAATGCATTCATTTGTTCATTGAGTATATTAAGCATTCTAAGAGCCAGGACAGCTTCCTGAGACTTGTGAAGGAAAATGATCAGAAAAAGAAGGAAGCAAAAGAAAAAGGTACCTGAGTTTGGTTAAAGCCTACTTGCTCCAGACAGTGAGAACCAAGAAGAGGAGCCTGAGCTGCTGGAACTTATTTCCTATGCATCCATTGTATAGCAGGTGCAAAGACAAAACTAAAACAAAAGATCTCTGAAGAGAAAAAAAAAGAAGAGGAGGAGAGGGGAAGAAAAAGAGGAAGAAGAAGAAGAAAAAGGAAGAGGGGGAGGAGAAGGAGACAGAATAGAAGGAGGGGGAGGAGGAAGGAGGAGAGGAGATAGGAGCAGAAGGGGAGGAGGGTCTGTGTACACTTACATTTACATGAGAACAAAAATTCAACCACATGCTGTCTTCGTTGTGATATAATGATCCTTTGTTGGTCTTCCAGTCTTATCCCGAGGTCTGGCATCATCCGCATACTTGCACACCAGGTGTGTCATCAGAGCAGTGCAGTGGCAATAACAGCACCTTGGGAAATACAATAAGGAAACTTTGCCATTTGGGCCACTTCCAGGAAAGTTTCAGAGGCATAAGAGAAAAAAGAAGTAAAAATACAAAGGCATTAAAAGAACATTAACTTATAAAGAAGCTGGAGTGATCAGCTTTCTTATTTCTAATTATGCAAAACATTAAACTCACATTGCTAAGGATATAGATAAGACTTTTCTTTAATTCCAGCTGTCTTATGAGCAAATTGAGTATTTTCTAATTTCTGCCCCAAATTTAAAGCTCTACTTGTTTAAAATAGACCAACTATACAAAAATGCATGTCCTCCTGCTCTGTTTCTATTCTGTGATTTATAAGGAATTAGCCTTAGCGCTCATTTTTAGAGCATGGGTTGAAAAGGCCTTCCACCTTAGAGTAATTTTTAAACCACATCAATTATTTTTCCTGTGCAGCTGTTTTTTATCCACAAATTATTGCTCAAGGCATTTTTACTTTACCACAGATTTCAGAAGAGAAGGAATGAAGGGGAACCAGCTAATCTACAAATGCTTCACCTACAGTAGATTTGACCCAAAAGGGGGGAAGATGTAAACCAAAATTTCTTTAAAAATAGGAACTGCTTAGTAAGAGTCTAAATGTTGAATGTACAACTTACTTGACTTGAATTTAATTATCATTGAAGAATTGATTCCCGCTTTAAATTTCTCATACCCTTTATTCATTGAGTAAATATTTACGTATGTGCTGGGAAACACAGATGAAGCATAAATCTGTTCTCAAGAGAATTACAGTCTGATTTCGCATACAGCATTTTGCATGTAAAACAATGGGAAAAGACTACAAAACAATAAAGTGCACTAGAGACTAGGATGCCCAGGAAAAACAGAAGTTAGGTGAAGATAATGAAGAGATTCAGATAAGCAAAAGGTGGCTGGAAAGACATTCCAAAAAAGCCCAGGTGAAGGTTTAAAAAGCAACATGTTTGGGATACATTGGGTACTCATGTCTAACACAAGGACAGAATCTTAAAAGAAGATTCTGTTAGAAGAAAATAACAAATCACTTACAAAGGTAAACCCACTAGAATGATAGACTTCTCAACAAAACCTTAAAATTCCTAAAAGAAAACAACTTTCAACACAGACTGATATATGCTGCATAACTATCTTTTAAAATTGATGGATAAATAGGTCTTTCCATAACAGAGAACACCTTAAGAAATTCATGACCATCAAACCAGCCCTCCAAAAAATTCTCAAGTACATACTAAAAAGAGACAATGAAGCCAACAATGTCAGAAAATCTAATAGAATGAATACAGCAGAAAGGGTGAACAGTTAAGCTGAAGGGGGAAAGAAAAGAGAATCAGCAAGAGGAAAGTTCAAGGACAGGAATTAATCAATACCTTTCAGTAATAACTTTCAATGTGAATAGTCTCAATTCTCCAATCAAAAGACACAAATTGGCAGAATGAATCAAAAAACAAAACCCAACAGTATGCTGTATAAAAGAAACATGCTTAATCCCCCCAAACAGTTGTAGATTAAAAGTCAAAGGATGGAAAATATTCTCTGTAGCAGGAACCCTAAAACAAGCAGGAGTAGCTATTGCATTTTCAGACAAAGTGGACTTCAAGCCATAACTGATCAGAAGACATAAAGAAGGTCACTACATATTGGTTAAGGGAATGATTTGACAGGAAGAGATAACAATTATAAACATGTATGTGCTGAACAGTGGTGCATCCAACCTCAGAAGACAAACAGTACTTGACATGAGAAAATCAGATAAAGAAAAAAATCAGATAAGCATTATCACAATTATGTTGGAGGACCTCAATACTCCACTGTCACAAATAAATAAATTGGACAAAATAGCAACAAAGTAATATCAGAGTTGAATGAAACCTTCGACCAATTGGACTTGATAAATATCTACAGTGTGTTCCACCCAACAGAATGTGCATTTTCCTCAGCAGCATGTGGAACTTTCTCCAAAATAGATCACATATTAGCCCATAAACATTGCTTAATACAAAATAATTGAAATGATCTATGCATATTATCAGATCATAATGTAATTAAAATAGAAATAAATGGCAAAAGAGGCCACAGAAATTATGCAAACACATGGAAATTAAATGATACACTCTTGCATAATGAATATGCAAGAGGAAATCAAGGAAGAAATTACTTCTTAGAATCAAACAATAATGCTAATAATGAAAGCTACCCTAAGAGGAAAGTTTGTAGCTATGAATGCCCACATATAAAACAGAAGAGAACAAGCATTACTCACAGAGCTAGAGAAAACAATCTGAAAATCAATATGGAACTAAAAGAGATCCAGAATAACAAAAGCAGTCTGGAGTGGTAAGAGTAAAGCAGGAGACATAACAATCCAGGGTGTCAAGCTGTATTACAAAGCGACAATGATTTAAAAAAAAATGATACTGGCACAAAAACCTGTGGATCAATGGAACAGAAAAGGATGCAGAAACAGCCCCAAGCACATTCAGTCATCTGATCAGCCAAAAACATACACTGGAGGTAAGATAGCATCTTTAATAAGTCATGCTGGGAAAATTGGCTTTCTACATGCAGAAGGTTGAATCTAGACTCATATCTCTCACCGTGTACTGAACTAAAATCAAAATAGAGGAAAGATCTAAATGTTAAAACAGTCTGCTGGAAGATAAAATAGGTAAAACTCTTGAAGACAAAGACATAGGCAAGGACTTCCTGAATGGAACCCCAATTACACAAGAAATAATACTGAGAATCAATAAATGGGATCATATCAAATTAAAGATCTTCTGCACAGCAAAAGAAACAATCAACAGAGTGAAGAGGTAATCTAAATTCTGCCAGCTATTCCTTGGACTACATAAAGAGCTAAAACAAAACAAAACAAAACAAAAAACAAACTTAGACCTCCCAATATAAAAAACTCAGTAAAAAATGGGCAACTGAAATGAACAAATGCTTCTCTGAAGAGGAATTACAAATAGGTAATAAATACATGAAAAAATGTTCAACATCTCTGGCCATTAGAGAAATGCAAATTAAAGCAACACTGAGATTTCATTTATCCTAGAAAAAATGGTCATTATCAAGAAATCAAATAGCAAATGCTGGTGACTGTGGGGAAAAAGGAATCCTTCTACGTTGTTGGTAGGAGTGTAAACTAGGACAACCACTATGGAAATCTGTATGGAGATTCCTCAAAAAACTAGAAATTCTATTTGACTCAGCTATTCCCCTTCTTGGTATCACCCCAAAAGAATTAAAGACACCATATTATGGCAATACATGCATATCCATGTTTTTAGCAGCAGAACTTGTAATTGCTAAATCATGGAAGCAGCCTATATGTCCATCAACAGATGAGCAGATAAATAAAATGCGGTATTTACACACAGTGGAGTACTACTTTTCCAAGAAGAAGGATACACTTAAGTCATCTGCAGGAAAATGGATGCACCTTGAGACCACACTGTTAAGTGAAATAGGTCAGACACACAAGCTTAGTTTTCACATGGTTTCTCTTATACGAGAAACCTGTAAATAAGTTAAAGAGCAAAATAAAAAATAAACAAAAAATAACTATGGATATATGTGAACGTCCATACAAATTTCCAGGCTAGACATTTTAACTGAAGGCATCCACAGAACACTGAAATAATATCCAAAATAATTCCTTAAAAAGAAAAAGGGACTAGGGAAAATGAGCACGTCCATACTAAGATCAACTGTTGGTCCAGGCAGTGGAATGTTTTGCCTCTGTGGAGTTTCGTGCAGGAAGTGAATGGTCTTCCTCCCCATGCTGTTGTTCACGGACACAGGGATCTGTGCTCTGATGGCCCCATTTCCCCTCGGTGAGCATTTACACATCCGTGAAGGGATCTAAGCCTTTCCTGAGAGTCCAGGTCCAGAGGACTCACTCTTCAGGTAAGCAAAACCTCACAATCAACCTGCAATTAATGCCATAAACTGAGGAGAGAGCAGGGACCTGATGTTTTATATTCACCAATGTATTTCTAGCAACTGTGGTGGGGACTATGTGGAGTGCACTAGATGACGTGTTAGTCACTGGATGGCAGGCACCATATGACTATTACTTAAATGAATAAATAAGTAGGGATGCTTCTGTTAAAAAAGAATACTTGAATTTATAGGGTTGATTTCCATAGCATTCTTTTACAAGGCAGTGTTAATTCTCATGAGATGTGGCGGCCTCAGGTGAATTTCTAGCTATTGCTGGAGTGTGAAAGCAGAGTAAAGAAGGCTGAGGTGGGCAGGGCTTGTAGGACCGGGGATGAACCTTCACTTGGCATGCTGGAGACCCTGGGTTCCACCCTCAGCCCTGCAAAACCCAAGAAGGCTCCGGAAAGGCACTTGACAAGTGTTCTTACCTGTCCTGGGTAGGGCACCCTTCTCTGAAGTCCACGTGTGAGCTGCAGGAGGTCTGCAGAGCTTCAGAAACTCAGGTTAACAGTTTTTATGTCAATATGGAAAGTTCTTCTCGGCAGTTTTAATGATTATCAGAGGACCTTATCCCTGGAAAAAAGTTACAGTGTTAATTTAAAGAGATTTTGTTTGTCAAAGACCCGAAGCTCAGTAAATTAAGATCCAACTTCGGGAAACCGTGTCTCCTCGCCATCAACTACAAGCTGGGTCATCAACCTTCCCACTCAAGGTCCTGCAAAATCTGTTTCCAACACCTAACTGACCCTCAGAAGAAAAACAACTCCAAATTCAGTTTCAAACATTTCAGAGTTATTAAACATTTCCTCAGTGAACAGCTCTTGTATCTCAGCGAGGGGCAGTAGCTCAGTGGTGGAGTACTTGTCTAGAATGTGTAAGGCCCTCGGTTCTAGCTCCAGCATCCAAAATCATAAAATTCTCTGGTATTGTATCTTTTGTCCATCCGGTTACCGATATTTTTGCAACCCTTTTATATGCTACAGATGCAGATGATAAAAATCCGAACCATAATAGGCGTATCCTTTTGGGTTCTGGGTGGATATGTAGCGCACGGCATTTTCAGTTTTCTTCGTTCTCTGTATCTACTGGAGAAAGACATTCATCTCATTTCAACCAGAAAAATCTCAGTTTAAATTTAATGCATGAAGTAAAGTGACATCTAGTGTTGGTTAAAAGTGGCAGTGAAATCTCTATCAGCATATAATCACTTGAACTTATTCTTTGGAGATAGTGCTAAATTCGGCTTTATTATGTGGCCAACTCTTAAAGCATAGTTCTGTTTGCTTTTGTTATTTTTAAATTTCAGAGAAGTGCTGAAGTAGCCAGAATTTATTTACTTATTTATTTATTTATTTATTTACTTACTTACTTATTTTGGTGCTGAGAATCGAACTCAGGGCCTTGTGCTAACAAAGCAAGCACTCTAATCACTGAGCTAAACCCCCAGCCCCAGTAGCCAGAATTTAAATGTTGATAACATAGCTTTCATTTCATCTAAAATAAAGTACTCAAAATATATAAAAATATAGAGAATAAAATAATGCATTTGTATCCATCACCTAGTTCTGGGAAAATAAAAATGTGCTTTGTTTGCTTCAGATATTTAAAATACAAAGCATAATAAACACATTTTATGCCCTATGAACTCTTTCTTGATTACATTTCCATCTTTTTCTCTTTAGAAGTAAACTCTGTCTGGTTTACTATCTCCATGACAGCTTTTATATTTTCATTACATACATGGAAATGCACAAAATTTGTAATACTGCATTTTTCACATGATATAAATGATACCAAATCCTTCTGCAACTTGCTGTCTCTAGTTCAATATTATGTTTTTGAGATCTGGTGATATTGATTGTGGTGGTTTGGTTATTTAACTGCTGTGTGGTAGCGACCCACTGAGGGAATAATACCACCATTTATTTTATAGCGGATGGACATTTAGGTTGTTTCCAGTCTCTTCTTATCATAAACTATGCTATAGCGATCCCTTTTACATATGACCTTGGGTGCACATGTTTGAGAGCTTCTTGGGGGGCACAACTGAGAACTGATGCTCAGATCTATACATTTAAAACATCATGCCTGTTGAGCATTTATTCTGCCAAATGATTACATCAATTTGTGCCCTCAGCAGAAGGTAAGAAAACGTCTGTTGCTTCACAGTCTCACCAACAATTGGTTTTGACAGGATTTTCAATATCTGACAACCTGCTAGATGTAAAAATATTACTGTTTTGTGATTTTCCTTTGCATTTCTGGTGAGTAGTAAAACTGAGCTTTTAAAAAATCTGCTTTGGCATTCGAGTTTCTTCTGTGAATTTCCTATTCCCATCCAGTGTCTACTGGATTTCTGGCATTCTCCTCACAGGTCTCTGGATGTCTCTTACATATTCCTGGTACACTTACTTTGCAGGTTTGATGCAGTGTGGATATCGCTTCCCTGTTTGTGCCTCAGCTGTTCACTAGGCACAAAGAAGCTCTCCGTTTTAGTGTAATCAAAACCATCCATCTTTCCCTATTTATAGCTCATTTAAGGAATCCTTCATTAAGCTTTTCCCTTTTAGCTTCTTCTAAAATGCTTAAAAGTTTCTTCCATAAATATAAGCTTCAAGCTTATATTTAAATAAGCTTCAAGTTATTAACTCTCGTGTTTTGTGTGAGCTAGGGGATTCGCTTTGTGTATTTGTTCTTCTTTTTTTTTTTTTTCCTTTTGCATTATGGCTGATAATCGTCCTGGCACTACTCATTGCAGAGACTATCCTTTTCTCACTGTTCACTTTAGTGTCATCTCCACAGTCCCTTAAGACATTCACTGTGTGTAACTTTTCTTGGATAGCACTATGTTTGACTAGCACTGTCTGACTCCTCGAGGGTCCTTCAGGAGAGCGGATATGTCCACTGACCGCCACCTCATCCTTTTGCAAACTTCAATCCTCTTTTCCCATCTGGTTAGGAGACTCCTGCCTGAAAAATGGCAGTCAGTATCCGGAGCATTCTTCCAAATGCGCCATATCCTGTTCTGAGCGCGGACGACCCGCATTCCTGCTCACCCAGGACTGAGTGTTTTCCCCAGATGATGAGGCAAACCTTTAGGTGTAAAACAGTGACAGTTCCTACAAACTGGACCAGGGTGGCTGTTCACGTCAGTTTGGACCTCCAGTTTCAGCAGCCTCCAGCGTCGCCCTCCAGACTCTGCAGGGTGCTGTTATTTCTGCTCACCGGTCGTACTTACACTTACTTATATTTGTTGAGCACCTACTGTCTGTCCGTCACGGTGTGATGTATGTTCACAAGTCGTATCTCAATAGACAGCTCTGTAGCGATCCCTTTCACAGGTGAGGAGAATGTGACTTGCCTTATCAATCTTTCTATGTCACAAATTGAGTGATGCGAAAGAATTAAACCCAAGTCTCCTGATTATACATTTTTTTCTTACCAAACTTGTTATCTTCCCAGCCTGAAGAAAGCAGCTATAACTGCACACGTGAGGTCCACACTCCTTACTAGCTGAACTTCCGGTAGAAGCCCACTGTGCTTGGCCTCTCACTGTCCTTCAGCCATTTTCGGCCCAATGTGATTTCTAGCACTTTTGGCAGAACGCAAAGTCAAGAACTTGTATGTCATATAGCACTAATCATACTTCACTGTATACACACCCAGAATGTTTCACCAGGATAAAGACCAGGGAGGAAGGTAAGCATGAATACTAGAGCACATCAGCAGGACTTTTTCTCCTTCACTTTCTTCAAATCCCAGATGTTATTTGTAGATTAGTATAAAATGTTATTTATAAAATATTAATTCCCCAAATATTGGCAGGAATTAAGTAGGGGAGAGAAATGATCTTATTAGTTTGGGGGAAACAAATTTCTTTAGTATAGAATATCTCAGTCTCTACCTCCCTATTTACATTGTGACCTTCCTGCACATATATGATGGGCAGCATTTTCCAAATATTATGCATTTTCCAAATGACCATGAGGCCTATTTGTCTTGTGTCAGACCTCCTCGCGTGCCTTGGAATATGCACTGGGAAATGCTGTTTTCATCTATAACAGCATGATGCTCTCCAGAGGGCAGCAGATTCCCTTGGCTGTGACAAATCACTTGTTCATTGAACAGACTGATGGAGGTCCTGGGCAAGGTTCTATTATTATTCCAGTGAGGGACAGAAAATTCCTGGTTCCTGTACCAGAGAGGCATTAAAATGTAGCTTAAGGCTGATAATAAAATAAGTGTCTGGTGCTGAGATATAATTCTAGCAGCAAACCAATCCAGTTTCCGATTGATCACAATTGTGTACATTGTATTGTGAAGTCTAGATCATGTCTTCTATTTTTTTTCCGACCCTGAAACAAATATTCATCAAATCTTCTATAAAGAATAAAAAGAAAAATAAGAACCCGGTCCTTTCCCAAGGAGTTTACTGAGAGATTAGGGGGATATTTGGACAAGACAACCCACCAGTTCATGGCTTTCATTCCTCTGAAGGTGCCCTAAAACTCTAATAATGTCAGGTCAGTCTCCAAACATTAAAAGTGAATTTCTGCATTTGGTTCCAGGCGCCGCATCTTAAAAAATTGGCACTGGAAATTGGACCCAGAAGCTCGTGTGAGTTAGGCAATTACTGAGCTACATCCCCAGCCCTTTTTATTTTTTGCTTCGAGGCAGGGTCTCAAGATTTGCCCAGGCTGGCCTCAAACTTGCCATCTTCCTGCTTCAGCTTCCCAAGTAGCTGGGATCACAGGCATGTACCACCACACCCAACAGGCATGGATTTTATTAAAAGGCATTGTCTGGTGAGTGTAATGAGCAACCCAGGTTAAATCATGATATTAAAATTATACAATAATTTCAATAAGTGGCTTCTGACATTTTGAAGGAGCAGAAGAAATTTAGATTTTTTTCACTCTGGGAAAAATTTTCAATATAGAAGAGGAAAACAAAACAAAACAGAAACAGTCATACTTACATCCTCTTTCCAAATGTAACCTTTACTAGCACCTTTGTTCGTTCTTAGCCATACAACAAAATCAAACAAAAGAAACCCCACCTCTTATAGTTCCTAAACTTCATTTGAGAAAACATTTCATGGGCTTAGAGCAAAAGAACCTCCCACTTTTTCACCTCCAAAACTATACTATAGGTCACCTTAGTTAAATAGACTAGCATATTTCCAAACACTCGCTGGTTCTATGAGCCATTTGACAGGATTGAATTGTATGTATATATTTAGACAGGGTCTCAAGATGTAGTTCAGGCTGGTCTTGAACTCAATATGTAACCCTGGCTGGCCTCCAACCTGCAGTGATCCTCCTGCCTCAGCCTCCTCAGTGCTTGGATTAGAGGCATGTGCCACCACACTCACCTAATTTGTTAAGTGAATAGTCTTATTTGTGCAAAGGTTAATTGGTAAGGTGGAAGAAGAGAGCAAGAAAGTGTTAATGTGTGTATATATCTTTCAGTTGCTCAGAGATAGAAGCAAGCACCTGCCCAGATGGTTGGAATGAGAAGTCCAGGCTACAGCTCTAGATTGGAGATTCCCTTATGCAATATAACTGGCTCATAGGGGAAACAAAGGCCTGGCAATGTGTGTTTCTCTGACATTGTGGTCTAAGTTACCTTGAGCTCAGTTCATGTCCTTAGGCCATCCTGAGGCCTGGAGACCTCCCGAAGACAGTTAAATATCTTTGAATTGAAAGACAGTCTTTGAAAACAAAATAAAAGCAGAAATATGTCCTCTGATAACTAACAGACATGATAAACAATTAATCTGATTTATATTTCATAAATGTTCTAGAAATTAAACTAAAAACTACCTAGGTCTAATGAAGTACTATATCTTGAATGATCCAGAGGAAGATATTATTATCATTGCTATCATCCTCATTTTATAGGTAAATTTCTAAAATCTGAGAAATTAGGTAATTTTCCCAAAGCTGTAAGCAGCAGACTGGGATTTGAAAACAGATAGACTGGCACTCTGGTCTAGGTTGTGTTTAGCTTCTGTGCCGGGCCGCCTCAGAATTCATAAAGAAAAACTCAGCTGTAATATGGAAAACCCACGTAGTCACGCACTGCAAAAATTATCTACGATAAGGCACATACCTTAATGTCTCTAAAGTTGGCATATAACTAACGATTGATGGTGTCTACCATTATAATTGACACACAAATTGATATATACATTATGTAATTATAATTAACATGTAATCGATACATACAACAATGGATATAACAATGGTGTATCTTTAAAATAGAGTAGAATAAATCTCATAGTTACTTGTAGTTGTTCCTTAGGAAGATGTTTGTAAACTCAGAAATCTTTTTCTTTTTTTAAGAAAAGTGCTGAAATAAATACACATTTCTGCAGGTAAAACCTGACTCATTTATTCAGCCACCAAACGTTGTTTGAGTGTAGAGATCAGTGTAGTGAAGAAACGCAAGTCTAAAGTCAGACAGACTGTGTCAAATTCTGGCCAAACCATTTTCAAGCTATCTGACCCCGAGTAAGTGCCATAATCTCTCTAAACCTCAGGACTTGTCAAGTGGAGATGTTAACAGTTTTTGGAAGTTACTGTGAGGAATAAATGAGTAATTCATTTAAGGGATAGCCCAATGTTCCTCACGTGAGCATAATGTGTGGCACCCTCTTATGAACATTATTATTTTAAGAATCTGTTAAACACTCCATTTTGCCCCATAATGTTCGAAGTCTTGCTAACAATCTTCGAATAATGAAGTGAGGAAAAGAGTTTGCTCTCATAAAGATTATATCCTACTAAGAAAAGATACAATGATTGTTGTATTGTATTTACTATGTGGCAAGTTACCTCAAGTGTAAAGGTGGCTAAGATGCCTTGCCCATCCACGACGGATTTATAGGATAGCACGCTAGTTCTTTCATAGTTAAAGTCTAATCATAGAAAATCCTTTTGAAAATAGCTCCTTTTTTTTTTTTTTTTGTGCCAGGGATCAAACTCAGGGCCTTGTGGTTGCTAGGCAAGCACTCTAACCACTAAGCTAAATCCTCAGCCTGAAAATAGCTTCTTATGCAAGTAATTCAGGCATTTCTATTTGTGGTCTAGTAAAAGAATTAAAATGAGTAACCCAAAAAGATTTACTGATTCAAGTTGGATCACATATCCCTTTTCTTGAGTCACAAGAAGCCATCATCCAATTTCTTAAAAATATATAGTTTTGGGGCCTGGGGGGTGCAGCTGTGTGATAAAGCACCTGCAAGGTAACTGTGAAGTTATGGGTTCAAGCCCAGCACGCCCCAAAACTCCTGTTAAAATCCTGGTATAGGATCATAGAAATTCTAAAAATATGACACAGTTTATACATTCAAATATGTCACTCATTGCTGTACGTGTTGTCCTTACGTATTAACTAAGGTCCTTTATCCCTATAATAATTTTCTTTTATTACCAACTATACAACTGAGTTCCCCCAAACTCAATTTGCTGCATAAGATGAATGATGAATTCTCCATGATCTTTTACCCAATTCTAACAATGCTCAGTTTAAAAAATTTATTTTTGAGTTTATTAGTACATGTGGATAACACATGTTTACATTCCTTGTGGAAAGTTGGTACACACGACACATCAGAATTCCTTTTTTCATCCCCTTCCCCTTCCCTTCTTCCCCCTCTACCAATGTCTTGATCCTCTTCATTTTTTCCCATCACTTTAATGTTAGCTGCGAACCAGAGGACATGAGGCAGTTTAGTGGCTCATGTTCTTTACACCAGATGAGAAGTAGACGACTTGTGGGTTTCGTGATGGACCTCCCAGCTGACAACCAGCTCACCCTGCGCAGCTTTTCTGCTTCTAGTCTAAGGCCATGGTCCACCTGTTCAATTTTCCTGGAGTCAACTTCCTTATTGGAAAATAAGGAAAGTGAAAGTTTTTTCCAAGTATATTTTTGTGAATACATAAGTAATACATACTGATTTCTAAGCATCTGGAAAATACAGAAAAATATAAAAATAAAAATAGCTCATGGTCTTATCACTCAGAGAAAGCTGCCATAAACATGTTGATCCATTTCTCTCTAGAAAGAGGAAAATAGAAAGGCAGGAAAACCTACATACTTACAAACTAGGAATGGAATATAGACAGACATATAGAAAAAATACACAAAGTAATATTTATTATTACTTTATGGAAACAAAGATATGGTTGATTTTGAGGAAAATATAAAATTTTTACAGTTGGTGCAAGAGTAAATAGCAGAAACTCTGACTAGATGTATAATTACAAAAACCAACAAACCTGAAAACATTTTCAAAACTTATTTCCACAAGATAGGAATCATTACAATCCCTGTTTTTATAGAGAGAGGAAACTTGAAAGGATATACAAATAATTGGCAGACTGTATCACTATTGTCGATGTAGGCCTGCTCCCCAAAATGAAAAAGTGATAGAGAAGCCACTTAATCAGTGACCCAGGTAGGTACTATTCTGGGTGCAGGGAAGGTGACATTGAATACGATATAGTCCTTGTGATCAAGGAGCCTCCAGTTGAATCAAGACAGACAAACAATTGTGTAAACAGCACTGCAAGATGTTCATTTCTCTAGCAGAGCCCAGAGGAAGGGCGACACCCTGGGAGATGGGTAAGGATGCAGGTGGATGCACCTTTGGGTGGGCTCTGGAAGGCTGAGTAGAGAAGGGAGAGAAAGGCTGTCCACACCGAGGACACAGCAAGGGCAAAGGGAAACTACTATAGATAATCTACTCGTGGGCATCGTCACCAGCTCCCTCTCTACATGCAGAGACATCATGCTGCTTTCGACAAAAGGCAGTAGTAGCTCTCGACGGCATCCTTCTTCCACCGCGATGAAAACTACTGTTAGGTCCTATTAAAAATTGTAGTGATATCTGGCAAAAGTCCACTCTCTCCTTCCTTAATGAATTGCTGGAGGTTCTGTGGTGTCATCTGTCTTCTGAGCAAGATTTTATGAAGGCTGTCAGTAAAGAGCAAAGATAGGGATGAACATTCTGTTCCCAAGTCGGCGGGAGACTGAGAATCTGTTCATTCAGGATCGGCAGGGGACCGTGGGAAAAGGTCTACTCTTTAAGCATTCCTGCGAAGGACACCATTCAAAGAAGGGGGTGGGGTTATAAGAAGCTAAGAAAGTCTTCCCAGAGAATAAAATAAAGGACAGCAGACATTCTAATTTAAGCTTGATCTTAATTTCAACCACTCACTGAAACCTAATTCAGAGACAGACGAATGAATCTGATGCCATACAGAAAGTCATGCGTGTGGGTAATTCAGTTGACAGTCACATGTCCCCAGATAATCCCCACTCAGGCTGTCACATAGGAATTTGACGTGGAACTTTGGATAAGTTACTTGGAAATTCTAGCTAATGATACTTAAAGAGTTGCTATAAGTGTTAAATGAGATAATGTATGTTATTGTATAGCTCCAAGAACACTTACTTTACCCCAAACAGAATATATACCTATAAAAGATGTAAATTTTTATTAAATCTAAATAATAATGGATGAAGGAATTATAAGTAAAGTACTGTATATTAATGTATTTTATCTTGTGTACTGTCAATAATACAATGTAGCCTGTTACCTATAATCAGATAGAAAGCATGACCAATTTTGTTCCCTTTCTAAATTTATCCTGCTTCTAGTTGTCCTACTGTACTTCAAAATCAAGATACAAGTGTTACCATGATTGCAAAGTCTTATTTTATAGTGTACGATTGAAATATATTTCACTAGCTATTATCTTCAACATGTATGGAAAACCAAAAGTTTTATCTATAAAAACCTTGTTACTTAAACTTAAAAGCTATCCTGTCCTTTATTTTAGGACTATTCAGATAAACTATTTACATAATTAAAAGCATAGTTACAATTTGAGGGACATGTTTTATTTTAATCTTCATTTTTTTCATTTATGAATGAAACTACTAGAAAATAATATTGTATCATAGCTTGATTATATATTAGAATCCCACTATTTGGCTAATGCAAAACTAAGGCCTGTGGAGGTTAAGCAATTTAACCAAACAGCAGTGGTTACTAAGTTTAATATTTTACATTTTTTCTTCTCAAAATTGCAATAACTATGAGAAATATAGCATGATAACACTAAAAATAAATAATAAAGCTAAAATTTGGGGTGCAATAACACTGAGTTTTTTCTCTTAACTGGTTCTTCATATCTAAGGATTAATATCAGCTATTTTAAATGTTGCAAATAACATTAATTGCCTTGTTTCCATTGTTCCTTAACTAAATAACCCACATCATTTCTATAATTCATGAGAAATGTTCTTTACTGCTTTAAAAGTTAAAATATTACTCAAGTGCCATCATTTTAGGTATTGCAAGAATTGAATGCAGAGTCATACATGGCTTTGGTAAATTCACATATTTCTTGGTATGCAATTACTATATGCCTTGAATGTTTATCTATATTGTCTCGTTCACTGTAACTACAGTATATATAGGTCAAGATGAGATAAAATAACAATTCTTAAGGCAGATATTCCTTTTGTATGAAAACACAGAAATACTATTTTCCAGCAAGTTGGTTGATATCGCTCTATAAAATATGTCTGATGAAAATGAAAATAAATTTCTTAACTTTATACTCCAACAGTTTTTCTGTGCTACACATTCAGTCATGCGTGTAAAGCCGTCAGTCCAATCTAGACAACTACTGACTAGTTAGCCGTTCTGAAAGCAGCGGCCATTAGGGCAGTTATGTTATTGCTCTTCTGGCAATTAAATGCTCTATTTGTTTACTGTTGAAGCACAGGTAATCGGATACATAACCAAGTTAAAACAGTTCTGTGTCTGATATTAATGAGTGCTCATAACGTATTTTTCCTGAGTTATTTCATCAAAGATAAAATACAACTTGCAATGAAAATTTGAAGGAATTAAACAGTTTGTCTCCTAGATGTATTCATTTAAAGATTCTGTCCCTGGAGATTTGTGCAAAACATACTAAACCAAAGGTCAAAACAATATATTGGTTAATAGGAAGTTGTTCTGATAAATGCAGTCAGAGGAAATATATTGGTTGACAGGAAATTGTGCTAATATATGCAGAAAAAGACATTGAAGGCATTTATTTCAAAATGGATCATATTAAAACCAAAACCAAAATCATATTACTTAACCTTTTCAGGGAAATATTGGATTTTGTGACAAAAAGACTCCTTTCAAAGAGAGACTCCTGGTACTCAGCCACTGCAGCAAACATTTTGATGCACAGCCGTCCTTCCATCCGTGTCACACTGTACACCGTGAAGGTGGGCGACATGAGAAATGTCAGGAGTCTAATAACAAGTCAGACTGCTTCAAGAGATCAGTAGTCGGTAGGTTTGCTGCACGGACAGCAACAGGTGGCAATGTGTCTGAAATACACGTCTACCCATTTGAAAAGTGAAGTGAAAATTTTCTCCAAATAAAACCACTAAAAAATAAAATTTAGATTTCACTAGAAGGGACAAATTGTTCAGCTGACCTGAAAAGTGTTCCCTTTTAAGTCAGTGGGTCTTAACTAGGAGTGACTTTGCTTCCTGGAGGACCTTTGGCAATGTCTACAGACGTTTCTGATTATCAGGACCGACGGAAGAGGCTGGAGATGCCGTGCGGGTGCAACGATCCCAGCAAGCAGGATGTTAGCAAGCGTCCTGTAGTACACAGGACAGACCCTGCCCCCTTCTAATGAGCAATTATTCAGTCTAAAACAGCAAGAGTTAAAAAGTTCTGGAGACGGCCGCTGGTGACCGTTGCACAACAATGCGCTCTACTCGATGCTGCTGAACTATACATTTTATTAAAATGATAAAAATGATAAGGTTTGCTATATAGATTTTATCACAATGAAAAATCAGTGGTGCCGAAATCGAGAGCCTTAAATGTACTGCTGGGAAGACCAAGAGGCATTTAATAGGGCAAACACTTCACTTTTCTCTTGCAAGCCAAATTTTACTCTCTCTTGACTTGCTTCCAAATTTCTTCAACCACCAGTGAATGATCCCAAACAATAGTTTCCTCGCCTGCGTGCATGCTTGTGCCATAAAAGTGACAACAGAAACTATAATAAGTTTTTTGGCTCAAGCTTAGGTTTCAGTTACCTGCAGCCAAAAGTCTTGACTAATAGAAGAGGCAGCGAAGAAATCTGGACAAACACAGAAAGCGACAAAATGTGAAGTCACACGGGTTGCATGGAAAGCAAAGACCAAGAGGGTAAGAAGCAACTCGCTGCTAACACTGAAGAGGACGGTGAACATGTATTTTCTTTCTTTGGTATTAGTCACAAAGAAAGGCGAATGCAGGTGTCTACTGCACAGGGCTCCCCTGAGCACGTTCATCAAACCTTTCTTCCACCTGTTTCTTCGGACCACTGTCCCGCTACCAAACAGACCCTATCTGTGTTCATAGTTGGGCCAGAAAGAATTACTCACTTGACACATGTGCACTGTAACTTCTCAAGTTATTTTTACTGGTAGCCCTTCTTTCCCATTTTAGTCAATGGTACGGAACTATTTCTCCTGAAATCACACACTTACTAGTAACTTTTCGTAAATCGGAATTAGAGAATATTAGCAAAACCACAGCCTATGACGTGTTTCAATACTGACGCAAATTAAAATAAAGAGCTAACACTGGAACGTAATGAGGAGTCAGTATTTCCTTCTGACCTATACCATAGGACCCTTAATAAAAATAAATATCTTATACAGCTTTTTCCAAAATTACTCTTTCTTGGTTCTGTAAGAACAAACTGGAAAAAAGATGTTCCTAGTATGTCAAAATAACAGTTTTAATAATTGGCACAGAAAAATCCTTGTCAAGACACTAAGAATTTTAATCCACAAAAAAATGGGAAGAAGAATATGTGGGAAAGTATTTTAATGATATCAGGTAAAGACAAAATTTAAAGAAAATAAAAGGCAGAAGCTATAAAGAAAAATATTAATGCATTAGAAACATTAAAAATTTCTGTATGGCAGAGATACTATAAGCAAAATCAAAGATCAAGCCATAGTTTGGGATAGTGTTTCTCTGAAGCACATAGGTAGTACCTGGTGGCTTTAGAAATTAGTGGTTCCTAGGTACTTATTTGACTGAATGTATGCTATTATTAAACAATCTCCTTTTTAATATTTTAGCCCAAGAAATGATACAAACAAGCATGTAATAAAGATGATCATGGCACTGCTACAATTACAAAAAGTTATACCCAAACTGGATGTCCAATAAGAGATACAAAAAATTATACTACAACAGGGGATGGAATATTATGGAGCTGTTAAAAAGTCTTAGGGTAAAATTTATATATATATATATGTGGATGAGAAAACATTCATATATATTGCTGAGTCAGAAGAACAGCTTAGCAAGCTCTATTGACACCTGATACTTTAATAGTTAAGTGTATATATAAAAAATGCTTTAGGGGCAATCATTTGAAACACTAACATTTATCTTTGGGTATTTATATTTTGGGTATTTTTCTTTCTTATGCTTGTTTAGATTTTCTAAGTTCTTTGAATTAACTAGGTATTGTTTTATGGACAAAAAGACTACTATAAAAACACATTTCATTTTATGTTTTACAAAAAATGATAACATACTTGGCTTGATAGAGTATTGGTCCAGAAACAGAAAGAGTAGCAATGATTAGCTTATCGGCTAATCTAACTAGACCTTGTGGCCTCTGTGTATAGTGAGTTATACCTTTTGGTGAGACCAAGGATGCCTTTTAAAAGCTAGAAAAGATTCCTTTCTAAGTTGCTGGGGATTTCTTCTGCATTCTTGCTTATACAACCAGCTTTCTTAGCAAATTTTTCTTTTCAGAGAACAATGATAAATTCATCTGCAGTGGAATTCTCATAAATTCCAAATTAGGCACATGTGTTTAATGCAGATTTATTTTAGTCCAGAACAAAATTAATCAAAACAGAGTATCTCTTTTCCTCCCCCAAATAGACCACAAATACACAATATCTTCTTGTGAAGAAACTATCTCCTTTCATCTCATATGAATTCCTGTTGTTTGTCATAGATTAAGACCTCCTCATGGGCTCAGATATTATTCAAGTCCAAATTAGTCACCAGCAAGTGTGTGGCGGTGCTGGTCTGTGTGCTGTCCAGAGTCACATGTTTGAATGTGTCCTCTGTCTCGCCTGGAAAAGGCTTGTGCTGCTGTAGGCACTGTCAATCTCTTCCAATGGTTTACTGATAAGTGTTCATAAAGGTACTTAGGCAGCAAGCGGGCTTTGAGCAGTGGTGGGAAAACAAACTTTAATTCTTCACACTAAGACCACTTCAGTATTGTGTCCAAATGAAAAAAATTTCACTGCCTCTTCATCTCATTTGCTAAGGGAGAATTAGCTATCTGTCCTGTTCCTATCATTGGATAGGTGAAGACACATGGTTTAAAATTCATAGCAAACACATTTCCTTTCCCTGTATTTTCTCATTTTTATTTTCTTGCCCAGCAGAAGAGAATTAACTCAGCAAGGGAAGTGGGTAAAATTGGAAACTTTCTCAGAGGCAGAAAGGAGAGACTCTGGTTCATGGTGTTACTACAATGATCAGAAAGCAGAGAACTTGTTGATTTGAGTTAAAGTCCGCTCCTTTGTTTTCTGCTCAAGTCTGCTTGAGAGAGAGAGAGAGAGAGAGAGAGAGAGAGAGAGAGAGAGACAGAGAGAGAGATTAACTGAAAAACTACATCATAAATATAGTATGAAGATACTACAAGACTGCAAGGTTTGCCTTGATATTTTAATTATAACAAAATTGTTAGCTAATTGCTTACATAGCCCAAGATATTAACTACTATTATTCTACTATTACCAGTGCTAACTTTAAAAACAAATCCATTTCCATCTTAACTCAAAGGAAAGATTTCCCAGTTAGCCTCCTGACGGCTGGCTTCGTGGGTGACCAGCTGCATGTTTGGGTGAAGACTGGTGCACATGCAAGTGAGTTAAGTGTCAGAATGATCACACTGTTTTGTAAATCACTGTGTGGAACACAATTTTGAAAAAATAATTATGGGCATGAACATTAATAAATGTTATAAACTTTTAAAAAGTGAGTTAAAAAGGTATTCCCATCTTATCAATACACCACTTTCTAATGGTGAAACTTTTTACCAAGAAAACACTGAGGAAATAATAAAGAAGAAAATTTAAATCATCTTCAGTCCTAAACATAAGCACATAATGTTTTGGTGCTTCCTTTCGGTACTTTTTTTCTAGACACATACAATCTCGCTTGAAGTACCCAGATTTTCTTTAATATTGTCAAGATCTACTTACAGATCTTGGTGTTTTGTATTTTTTCATGTCATCAGATAGTTTTGTGAATACTACTTTAAGTTGTTGTATTATATTTTATAATATGAAAGTATTATTTCACACAGAAGTATTATTTAGCCACTCCACTACTAGTGACCATGATCATCCTCCTACATTAGTGTATATGGATCTACAATTAGAAGAAACTAAGATAAATGGAGGCTAAGTACCTCCTACAAAGTAGTAAAGTGTAACTTTGCTGGGAGTATTTTATCAATATAGCCACGTGATGTATAATGATTATTTTAGCCAACAAGGGACCACATACCAACAGTGGTCCCACCAGATTATAACGGAGCCAAAAATTGTCACTGTCTAGTAGTTTTACATTTTCTGTGTTTGGATATGCACAGTTCTCACCACTGCACTACCGTTGTCTATAGTATTCAGTAATCTTAACCTTTTTGTTTTCATCTATCAGCCTATTATTTTTATTTCAGTGAGACTTTAATATACTAACAAATATAAGCCGAGCATCCTTTCTTTCTTTTTTTTTTTTTTTTGGGACAGGGTCTCCCTATGTAGCCCAGCCTGGCCTCCAACTTGTGGCGATCCTCCTGCCTCAGCCTTTTGAATGCTGGGATCATGGGTGTGCACCACCAGGCCTGGTCTAGACCGAGCATCCGTAGTCTGAAACTCTGAAGTCCAAAACCCAAAATTTGTAAGGAGTGACGTGATATCACAAGTGGAGAATTCACAAGCTGTCTTGGTTAATACAGACACACTAAAATTATTGTATACAATTGTCTTCAGCCTCTATGCATAGGGGTCATCAAACACAAATGAATTTTTGTTTAGACTCGGAGCCTATTCCCAAGATATCTCATTAGGATATGTGATAGTCTAAAACCTAAAAGAGTCCCAAGTCTGAAACGCCTCTGGTCTTAAGCAGTTTGGATAAGGAATATACTCAGCCCACAAATAGGTTCTTTCCTTACAAACTTCTCTTTTTTTAAACTTCTCTTAAGATACTGAATATATAGATAGGCAAAGGGAAAGAGAAAGAGAGAGAGAGGGAGAGGGAGGGAGAGAGAGAGAGAGAGGGAGATCGTTATATTAAACTGCATGTTTCTTAACCATTTTTTTCTAATGTTCCTATCTTATTAGATCAGTTTGGAATATCATTCATTCCTTTTCTTCTTTTCAGTTACCCATGAACTAGAAGACACAGAAGTTGAAAGAAAAGATGAACCTGGAAAAGAATAGGCTTAGGAATAGCTCTTTCTCCCAGTTTTCACATGAAAATAATATACTGAAGCAATTGGGGGGTGTCCAGAAAAAAATTAAAATTATTTTTCTCTCTACTTTTCTTTTGTATTAGTGTCTACTATAATATCAATTAAGAGGAACTTACAGTTTCCTTCCATCCTCCCTTTCTTTCTGAATAATTCTAGAATTTACTAAGTGGGTTGAACACCATAGGAAGGGGATGCTCAGACCACTGAAGGGAGTACGGGGCGGGGGGGTGGGGGATGCAGGCTGCTGGTGCCCAGCAAGGCCAGGATGTCACTCCCTGGGTGGGATGATGGGTGGCCATGTGGTGGAGGTTTGGTTACTTGAAAGCAGTCAGTCAAATAAGTAAATAAATTAAGCATGAAGGAAAACCGTTTTCTCATTGTTGGAGAAGGGAGTACAAATGCAAAGTGAAAAAACTAGAACCAAACATGTAGTGTTGGCATAGAACATCTGTTTTAGTTACTTTTCTCTCGTTGTTGGGACAGAATACTCGACACCCAAAGTTAGGGGAAGAAAGGTTTATTAGCTCACAGTCTGCAGAGGTTTCAGTCTATAGTCCGCTGGGTCCGAGGCGGTGGGGCAGCGTGGCAGACCGGCAGCCGGCCTGCCGCAAAGTAAAGTGAGGAAAATGCAAGGAATGTATGCAAATAAGCAATGCAAACAAGCAGCTAGTTAAGCTTCTTCCTGTATCTATTATCTAGGCTACCTGCCCCCAGGGCAGCCCACACTCCCACCCCCCAATCTCAGGCTCACATCCTTGATCCCAGCTGAACAATGCCAAACCGATCAATGGATCAATTTAGTAATCACACATTCTAGATCCAGCTATCTCTTACCACATGAGGCTTTGGGGGGACATCTAGACACAAACCATAACAACATCCAATAGGGATATTGAAACAAATAGAGGTATGATTGTGTACTGAGTTTTGCCCAGTGAGGGAGGGACCAGAAGCAGCAACATCCCAGTACGGAGGAGCATTCCTGGCACCCAGACTAATCTTGATTTCAAAATGCCGTTCTCCACTAAAACAAACAGGCTGGGGCAGAAAATTTATTTGGCCAGAAAGTAAAAAGAAAATTTATTTGGCCAGAGATGTGCAAAGAATGATGGCTGTATGTTGCAGGTACACAGAATACAGCTTAAGAAGGCTCTCATGTCCATATATGAGACAATTAAGGCACAAAACCAAATAGTAACAGATTATAAACTAACAAAATAAAATAGGAATCTACAAGTCCTTAAACAATGAGCATCAAAAATAAATACATTAAAACCTACTAAATAAAATAGGATCCATGAGTTCATACTGATATAAATAAATGAGTAAGTGTGAAAAGGGGAAAGTTTTTTTCTTGTAGTGAAATACAGACTCATGAATGCCTAAGGAACGATGGGGTCAGAAACACCATTTGGCAACCATCATGGTGCCTGCTTCGGCAAGAAACATAACACATGATAATAAGTAGAGGGTCAAAGTCTGACGAGGAATGAGATACCCACACACAGCCTCAAATTACTTTCCAAAAATACTTATAAATGACAGAAGATAAAAGAATAGTGCACAGTGGGGAAATCTGAAAGATAATTTCCAAGCAAAAGTTCAAGGCTAATAGCAGCAGTAATCGTCCAAGCCGAAATAATATGTCGCCAATAAGACACAAGGGGAAAAGCTCTGCTCCACGATCTTCCTGTGAAAGTGCATAATCCCACTGTAATCTTAAGGAAACATTAAATGAATCCAAATTAAGAGATATCCAACAAAACAGTAATCCTGTAATCTTCAAAAGTCATGAAGGTCAGGAAAATATCCGGAAACTGTTCCTGGTTGAAGGAGACCAAAGAGATAAAGTAAATACAGATCAGACAGTCTTGTTATGAATATTGGAGGGATCCCATGGAGCTTGAATGGGGACAGTGGATTAAATGGCAGCAATGTGCTGTCCTTTATCTTCCTGCTTTTGATTTTGAGTAGTGCTTCTGTAGGAAAATGTCCTCATTTTTAGAAAATATACAATAAAGAATTTTGGTATGATGAAACATTGTATTGACAACTTACTCTCAAATGGCTCAGGAAAAATAAGTATTTCTGTACTATGCTTGCAACATTTCTCTAAAATGAATTAAAAAACACACAAAAAATCCCTTCCATCAAAGTAGTTAATTAATTCATTTTCCGAGGACTAGGAAAAGCATAATGAAAAAGTCATTATTCTCAGAGAGCATTGTGGATGTCTACACTGATACTAGAAAGAGCAGTGATACTTTATGCTCAACCAAGGTAGTATCTTTACTTAACCTTCTGACTTGGAAGAAGAGAAATGAGCATGAAAACTGCAGTTTTAAGGATTTATCGATTTCCTGGCCCGTAATTCTATTCTACACCATTTCTGTGGCATAGTCCAGGTCGGAGCTGAGTCTGATCAGTATTCTTCTCAACTTGCTCATTCACCCGCTCCATGGCAAGGTGAGCCGCCACCTCCAGGCCACCTGATGAGGGCTACAGGAATCCACAGGTAGAGGCATTGGTAACCACTCTGGCATCCTGTGGACACCGTGGGGTGGGCTCGGCTTGGCTACACACGGTGTGTCCAGGATTGTTCCCCACAGGAGCAGCCCCCCGTCCTCTCCGCACGAGAAGAGCCTGGTGTGGTGGGAAACCAGTCGGCCCTCGGGTGGCAGCTGCTTAGGAGAGCTGCATTCCAGGGCTGGGAACGCCAGCTGCCCAGTACTGGAGCCCTCAGAGAGGGGAGGGGGGCCCCCAAGCCCAGCCAGCTTCTTGCCAAGCCACCCGAAGAAAGCCACAGGGGTCATCCAGGAGACTCTCTTGTTTGTCTCTCAGCAAACTCAGGTTACCAGCAGTTACTGGACTTTATGGCTTAGACAGTGAAACTCTGTAGGAAGCAGCCCACAAGCCTACTGTAGGCATTTGGCTGTTTTTGGTTCGTTTTGCTTATTTGTTATTTGGCCTGTTGCCCTCCAAGTAAGTTAGATCTCCTTGACCCGAGTTGCTTTTGATCTCTACCATCTCTCCGTCTACTTGCCCAATTCATTTCCTTATAGCACATGATAGCTAGCTGAAACTATTTGTTTCCTTGGACGTTTTCTCCGTTGAATTAACCCTTCCTTTCAGAATTTTTGTGTCCACAGGTCCTGGAAGAGTGACTGACATACACAGTCATACCTTGGTACTGGACCATGTTGACGTGAAAATTTTGTCTCAACTTATCTGTGTCAACTGCCTGATTGCTGTGTGACTTGCTGCCCTTTCCAGCCCAATTTGTTTGGTATTTGTCCTTTTTGGTACTTGTCGTGCCTCCCAGGACCAGTTATCAATGAGTACCGAGGTAGGAGTGGATAGTGCAGCCAAAAACAGAGGAAACAGCGTTCACCCTCCTTAGAAGAACAGAATAAACTGAACAGCAAGAAGTATTGAAAACGGAATTATTTGCTTTTATGGAGGCATAGAAATGTAGCAGTCTTTATAATTTTATTTATTGCTAAGTTTACTAGCAATGCTTTGTGTTCTATTAATGTGTCTTTTGAAACTCCAGGATTACTATAGTTAACAATGTATAGTTGCAGTAATTTGAAATGATAATTTGCATTTCATCTGTCATCAAACTACAACCCCCTTCTACGGAAATGACTCCCTAGTCAGTTTATTCCCCCCTGTTGCAAGGGAGTTCTGATTGTTTAAGAAACACATACTATCTGCACCACTGATTTGGTACACATTATCTGTAACTTCGAGAGTTGATATCTTCATTTGTGAATATAATAGCCCCCCAACTTTATCATGTCAGGAAGTGGTAAGCATATTGAGATGTGCTCATATTTCTGTAATAATCTAGCTTATGGTCTTTGACATTCATTGCTGACTTCTTTTTCTCTCTCTTACATTCTATTAGAGAGTCCTACTCAAACTATGTAAGGCCCTGTAACTTTACAAATAGACGTTTATTTTTCACGAGGGTGTCCTTGTTCAGTAAGCAGCACTTTCCACGTGTCGACAGAGAACAGGTTTCTTTTTTCAACGCACAGTTTCCAAGTTTACCTTGCCATCTGCATCAACTCAGAAGAGAAAAGAGTTAGGGAGGATCATTTGTGAGGGATTTCGAAGAGCTAGGCTGAAGGCACATTTTCCACATTCTATTTGCTGGACTATAGTCATGTGACCTCGTCTAATTCCAATGGCAGCTGGGAAACGTAGTCCAGAAGCACCCAGCAGGAAAGGATATGTGAACAGTGGCCTCTGCCATACGTGGAAAAACTGCTGTAACAATTAGGTTATTGTTATGATTTCTTGCCCTTTTTAATGTTATCTATTCATTATGTTTTCTGCTATACGATTATGTCAAGTTTTATTATGTCTTTATATTTGTTTATCGACTATAATTCCAATGCTAAATAACCAGTTAACATTTTGTTTTCTTTTTCCTGTGCACATTTGAAAGTATTTGAATATACTGAAATAATAAATTGTATCCTACTATTTATTATCATAGCATGTTTTAGTAGTAATATTTCAAATGACTGCATAATGTATCTATCATATACTTAGATATGCAATTGTTGGACATTTAAATTGTTTTTTGATATGTTATTACCTTGAATATCAATCTAGAATATCATTTATGCATGTTTCTTTCCTATACTTTTTTTTCTAACGGTTTTTTGTTGCTGTTTTGTCTTGTTTTTTGGGTGCTGGGGATCGAACTCAGGGCCTTGAGCTTGCTAGGCATGTGCTGTACCACTTGAGCTAAATCCCCAACCCCTCCTATATTTTATATATGTATACATATATATATTTTAAGAATGTTCAAATGGTAGTTTTAAGGTCCAAGCTATCAATTCAGTTATTTATGTAGTCATTAAGAAATTTGCTCTTATATACTAGGGATTGTGTATGTGCTGGGAATCACTAGTAGTAGATGCTTTTCTCTAAGATAGTTGGTGTTAAAACATGACAGAGCGTGTAGCACCCATGTAACAGAGCAACTAATGACCGAAGAAGTGAGGGAGACAAGAAATGCCCATTGAGGTGAACCATGGAGGTAAGACAGGGAGAAATGTTTCAGGCAGATCACACAGGGGAAGGGATTTCTAGATGGGGAGAGGATCCTGTGGAAGGACAAGGAGTTGGGCAAAGAGCGCGGCCATGTTTCAGGGGCAGGCTTTGTGGTCTGCAGCAGAGAATAGAAAGAGTTGAAGGAGTGTGAGTCAGACTGCTGGTAACGGGCAACCGACAGATGCTGGTGAGCAACCGGGAATGTGTTCAGACCTTCATCTGTCTAGCGGGAGGGGAGGAGGGTAATACCTCTGCCAATAGGCTCACAGATGAAGAGGTAGAATAGCCAGCTTTATTTTTAAAAATTGGATTCACTGGAGACATTTGAGGGATGAGAGAGCTGGGGGAGACTGAACTGCAAAGGAGACTCCACGGGGCTTTGCTTTGTGTTTCTGAGAACAGTAAAGTCCTCAGCTACACTAACTGCCAAGAGCTCTAGTGTCAGTCTGAAGTTTTATTCAAGAGTCATCACTGCCACCCTGTGGGAACATGGCCAAGAACCAAACCGGGTTTAATTTACAAAATAAAATAGTAATTTACTGATAGTTTGTTCTTTTCTTATTTTCTAAATTTTGCTAAGCTGCACAGGCTGGCCCCAGACTTGTGATTGTTTTCTGCTTCAGCCTCCCTGAGTGGTTGGATTATAGGTGCACACCACCACACCTAGCTGTTCTCTGCTTTTTATAAACCAGATATATAAATAAATGTCAATCAGAGCTGCTTTGATCCATGGTAATCAGTTAGTATTCGTGTTTTGAGTAGATTCCATTCCAATAAAAAAAGAGGTTTTAATCAGTTTATACTGTCTATATTAAAATAATTATACAATTTGTTGTTTTGTTTTTTAATAATGAAAATAGTTTGCAAAGTCTTAATACTATCTGTGAAATGATCCAGGTCCAGGGGCCTTTGTTTACACACCATTGATCTCTAGTGGTTCCCAGTTAGGGGCACTTGCGTCCCCAGGGGACATGTGACGTTTTTTGGTTGCCACAACTGAGGGGACAGGGAATGCTACCCGCACGTGGTAGATGGGGGCCAAGGCAGCTGCTCAGTGTGCGACAAGGCACAAGGCACCTTCCACAAGAGAACTTATTTGGACCAAAATGTTAAATTACTAAGCTTGAAAGCCTGATCCAGTCTAATCCCTTCCTTTTAAAATGAAGATGATGAGACCCAGAGCCTTTTATTTAAATTTTTTTCATTTAATTTTTCACTGGGCAATGTATTCAAGGCTTCCAAAAATAGAACACATAAGAAGATCTACAGGATCTGAATGAATGTTTCTTCCCAAGAAAATATAGTAAAAATGGCCAACAAGCACGTGCAAAGATACTTAGCACCAGCAATCAGTCATTAGGGGAATGCAAATCAAACCACAACAAGCTACCACTCTACACCTGAGAGAGGGCTCTATTAGTACTGATACACATACAAACATATGGACATAGTTTTCTATATCTGTAACTTTAGTCAGTCCCCGTAACTTCTCGTACAATATGGTAGTGTTTTTCTAGTCTTCTCCTTTCCCATATTTGCAATCCCTTCTCTGGTACTGACCTAGATCCAATAGTTTTCAATATGTTGATTCCTTTGATTGGGTCCCTGTAAATCTCCCATCCTGCCACTGTCCCCTCCTTTGCACCCTTCCTCATCCCATTCAGGTTTTGGCACCTGTGCTAGGTCATCCTTCTGCCAGGACACCCTCTGCACACCTATAATCCCAGCACTTGGAAGGCTGAGGCAGGAGGATTGCTGCAAGTTCAAAGCTAGCCTGGGCTACACGGTGAGTTCAAGGCCAGCCTGAGCTACATTGTGAGACCCTGTTTCAAAAAATAAAAATATAAGGTTAGACTAGGTATCTCTAGCATTTTAAGTTTAAAATCTACTGATTCATCGATGCTGACTTAATAATAAGAGAACAGTCGAATGCCAGAACTGGCAATAGTTTTATTTCCATGGGGGAAAAAAAAATCTGGACTAAGAAGATCGCTGACGGAGTCAAAAAGAAAAAAAAAATCTACCTGAAATTATTTGGCACCATGCTAAAGCAATACCAAGTGGCAGCCTTGAGGCCTAGACCAATCTTTTAAATCGTGAATGACTTGCAGAGTTCAAACAAAGTACTCTTCTGGTCCATGTAGGAATTGGTTTCCCCTTAAATAACTCAGGCGCTACTTTTACATCATTTCAACTGAATCTTTGCAGACGGAAGTTAGAGGCTGATTGATTATAAATGTAGCAGGGAGCAAATATGTTCGGAGCATCCATCCACTACCAACCACAGAGTGCACTCAGTGCTTGTAAATATTATGCAGTGTTTTTCATTTAATGTCAACTCCGTGAAGAAGGGTCTGGAAAGAAGCCCAAGTTTCGGTGGCAAGGAGTAAACCTGTTACCTCTCCTAGGTGCCAACAGTAGATGAGGATCGGTTTACCGCAGCACGGCGAAGAGCAGGGGCCTCACGGCGGTGCGGTGGCTCACCTGCCTCAAGCCCGGGACGATCGGGCCCAGTGAGGGGCCCGAGGGATATCACAGAGTGGGTTCTGCCAGAGCCGGGGTACTGCAGCCAAGGGCCCAGAATGAGGTAAACAAGGAGCCAACGTTGTCCAAAGCAGCAAACAGCCAGCGCCCTTCCGGCGGGTCTCAGAGTCCCACGGCACTCACGCTGTGGCGACTTGGTCTCTGCTCTGCAGCCCTCATCAGCACGCGGACAGATCAGGTTGATGCCGATAAATCAGACCGATAAACCCGCGTAAAAGCATCCCCCTCCCGTCCTTAATTATCACACGAAAACCCACGCGGGTCTCCAGAAGGGCAGGGAAGTCACCACACCTTATTCCACACTCAGCTCGACCTAGTCTCACCTCCTCACTCCTCCCACTTCCTTTAAACTTGGTGAACCAGGTTGCTGAAATACACAACACTCAGAAAGAAGGGGGCGTGTCACCGGCGACCCCCAAACCTCAGGATCTGTGAGAACGAGGAAGGAACTCGAGAGCCCCGGTCTCATTCTCGCAGTTACGAAGCGGTCAAGTGCCGGGCGTGGTGGCGCATGCCTGTAATCCCAGCCCTGCGGAGGCTGAGGCAGGAGGATTGCCATGAGTTCGAGGCCAGCCGCAACTACATAGTGAGACCCTGTCTCGAAATAAAAAAAAAAAGAATAAAATAAAAAGAAAGGGCCAAGTAAACCCGCCACTAACCAAGCTGACCAGGAACCACGTCCGCGGCCGGCCGCCAACGAGAGACCCCGATTTCTGCAGCTTCGCAGGCACCCTCAGGCGGAACCCAACGCCAGACTGCTCCACACCGGTGCGCACGCCTCGCTGCTGGTTGCCAGAGTACCCCATCTCCTCCAATCAGGGCGCACGTCTTTGTGTCCAATCAGAGGAGCCAAAGAACTGTGGTGGGAGGTGAAAGGTTACGCCGCCGTTTGGCGGCCATTTCTCTCGTCGCTCAGCGGTTGGGACCTTCGGTCGCTGCTCCAGGCACGAGGCATCGGCGGCGGCTGGGTCGGGGGCGAGTAGCCTGCAGCATTCGCTCGTATTCGCGATGGTAAGGAAGCAGCGAACTGCTGGAGAGGGAGCGAGGGAGGGGGCGCCACAGCCTGGCCGGGCCTGGATTTGCTTCGCGCGTTTCCCATTCATCCGCGCGAGGCGCCGCGCTGCGTCGCCTTCCCCTTCCTCGCTGCTCTGGGCTGCGGAGGCGCGCGCTCCTGGCGACGCTCTTCCCGCCCCCGGGACCTCGGCCTCCTTCCCTGTTGCAGGAATCCGGGCCTGAGGTAGTTCTTGTTAGACACCGTAAGATCCGGGTAGGAAGGAAGCTGGTTTTCACGCTCCACCCTGCAGCACTCAGCGTCTGCTTTGCTTTCTTGTTACTGGGAATCCTGGTCCGAAGCCCTCTGGGACACAAAGCCCAGGCTTTAGATCATCCATTTATTCGTCCAGCAAATAGTTATTGAGTGACGTGCTACCTGCCCAGGTACTGTTCTTAGGCGTTAGGGAGATGGGACGCACAATTCTGATGCAGACTGCTGTAGATAACTCAGCCGGCTGTGGGCGGTACCTTAGTCCAATAAAGTAAATGTGTCGTTGCAGATAATGGTCAGTGAAGAGCAGGAAGCAGGACAGGCTTCTGTGTGGGGTGGTGCATGAGTGGGGGGGGGTGCATGGGTACTTTAAAGGGCAGGGCAGGGGTGGCTGTGGGATTTAACCTGAAACCTGAGTGACACGAAGAGCAAGGAGGACGAGTGTATGAGGCAGGCGTGGGGAACAGGAGCAGAGGCCCTGCGGCCCTGAAGAGAGCTTGGTCAGTTGGAGGAACTGACAGAGAGGTACAGCTGCTTGTAGAAACTGGTTCTGAAATAGAGTCAGGACCTCTTAGGCCATATTGGGAGGTTTGAATCCATTGCAAGTGCAGCTGGAAGTCATTTAAGCATGTTAACATGGAGAGAGGACCAGATTTGATGTAGACTTTAAAAAACCATAGTTGTTTCATGGATAATATACTGGAGTGAAATTTGAAAACTCCCTTAGGAGGTTATTGCATAATCCACAGTCCTCGGGGGTCACTCTCAAAGTATGCTAATCTTAGAGGGGCTCAGTAGCCAGGGTTCTTGGTTCTTTCCTTTGGGATGAGCATCATCCCAAATTCAGAGAAAGTGTCAGAATTCATCGGGAGTACTGCTGGTGTACCATTTTTAAGTGACTGCATTAAGAAAGAGATACAGGGGAAAAAAAAGAGAGATACAGCTAGTAATAAAAAGTCAATTAAAACCTAATCCTAGCTTCCAGAATTAAAATGAAAGACTGTCCAGTGTGGTCTGCCTGCTGGTTCCTTCTGTAGCCTTTTATTTGGGACTCACTGGCAATAGAGAATGTTTCTGTGTCCCCTGAGATTTTCTTATTTGACTTCATCTCTCCTTTGACATAGGTAGCCTCCCTTGCCTAGAACAGCTCTTCTTCTCTGTGGACATAACCTCATCATTTACAACCTAGGCATCTTTTATTTCAGGCACCCTTCCCATTTCTTTTTTCCCTGGTTGGTGTAATACAAGCCTTCTCTTGTGCATAGCATTTCTCCTCTTACTACGTAGTAATATACAGTATAAATATTTGTTTGTTTCTATGTTCTGCCTCTCTCCTTCCACATCCCAGAGGATGGGGGCCCTCTGTGTCTCCCCACCCCTTTTTCTTTTTCTTTTCTTTTTTTTTTTCTTTTGGTGATGGGGATCGAACTCAGGGGCTTGCACTTGCTAGGCGAGTGCTCTACCACTTGAGCTAAGTCCCCAAACCTCCCCACCCCTTTTATAAAAGTGCCTTATCTTTGTTTCTTTAGAGCTTGGAACAGTGAGTGATGTAGCTGTGTGTATATTGTATATATTTTCTACACACACACATACATACACTCACATAAGTGTGTCTGTATTCTGGGGCTGGTACATGCTAAGCAAGCAACCACTGAGCCACATCTCCAGCCCTTGGATACCATAAAATATTGATTGGTAATTGGTAGAGGAGGGTGGGTGGTGGAAGCTGAGCTAAGGAAAAATAATCAACTGAGTACTTTTTTTGTTCTTTACACAGAGTTTACCCCTCAATCCCAAACCTTTCCTCAACGGGTTAACAGGAAAGCCAGTGATGGTGAAACTTAAGTGGGGAATGGAGTACAAGGGCTACCTGGTCTCTGTAGATGGCTATATGAACATGCAGGTAAGCTTAAGAGTTAGAAAGGTTATACATGTCTGTTTATTTTGCTGCAACTTATTCCACAAAGGTTTAGTGTAACTAAGAATACTGTATATATAATTAAGTTGATAAAAATAAAGCAAAATTCACGAATTAAATCAAGGCCAAGGAGGATATTACAAGTATGATGCACTAGGTTAAGACCGTTAAATCAGAATTGAGCCGCACATTTTATTCTTAGTGGTTAAAGAAGCCCTTGGACATTTGATCCATAATACCATAAGGGAAATACACTAGTTTACTGGAGAAAACAAAACTTCCCACTATCTACTTTGGAAAGAAGTTTTTTCAGGGAAACTCTTCAATCTTTCAATGAATGCTAATGGCATAGCCAGTGTATTTCTTGGAAGACAGGTGAAAGGAAGACAGGTGAAAGGAATTGCTGGATTGACTACATGTCTGTTAAACTAGTTTCTATGAATGTTTGAACTTTTTTTTTCTTTTTGTAAAACTTACATTTAAATTTTCCCACTTTAACCATTTTCAAATGTATATTCGGTGGCAGTAAGTACATTCACATTGTTACACAGCCATCACCATTACTCACTTCCAAAACTTCCTCACATCTAAAAGTAAAACTTTGTACTCATTAAAAAATAACTCCCCATTCCCTTCTCCCTCAATGCAGTCCCTGATAACCACTGTCATTTCTGTGTGAATTTGTCCTCAGTACTTCATGTAAGTAGAGAGGTGCCATCTGTGGGTTCCACAACTGTAGATTCAACCAACTGCAGATTGAAAATACAGATGTTCCTTGCTCATTTGATGACCTGGTTTTTTTTTTTTTTTTTTTTTTTTGAGATAGGGTCTTGTCCTATAATTCAGGCTGTCCTTGAACTCATTATGTAGCCCACGTTGGCCTTGAACTTGTAGCAGTCCTCCTGCCTCAGCCTCCCGAGTGCTGAGATCACAGGCATGTGCCACTATGCCCTGCTGACCTACTCTTTTAAAGACTGTTTTGGATTTATGACCTGCTGCTCAGACTTACGATCTGTCTTTAAAAAAAAAATGTACGTCTTGTACAGTACACCTTGTTTAAACAGTACCATAATTTTTGCTGATCGTACTGTACAGTACTGTAGTTTTATGTTCTGTTATACATTACAGTACTGCATGTAAGAGTTACACTTAGTAAAGCAAAGTCATCAAGTTGGAGTTTCTTTTGACTGTCATGAATATTGTAATGTACATACTATATATAATTCCTCATTCAGGGACCTAGTTGCAGGAATTTAACTTGGTCATTAAACGAGGAATGTCTGTATTGGGGGGATTGCAGCCGTACTAGACATGTACAGGTTTTTTTCTTGCCACTAATCTGTAAACAATGTAGTATTAGTTGTTTATATAGCATTTACTTTGTGTTATTAGGTATTATAAGTGATAATAATGTAACACCAAGTATTATAGGTGCTTTGGGGAAAAAAAAGCAGAAAAAGGGTGACAGAGTATGCAGTAGTAGATAACGGTAGCCTGTGAATGTCTTAGTTACTTTTTTGTTGCTGGGACACAACACCTGATGCCCACAAGTTAAAGAAGGAGAGGTTTGTTTGGCTCACAGTTTGTAGAGCTTTCAGTCCATAGTGGGCTGGCTCTGAGGCAGGGCGGTGGGGCAGAGCAGAAAGGGTTCACGACATGATAGCAGAAGCAGGGCTTGATCAAGGGAAGAGGAAGGTTGTATACACACCTTTCCAGGCCACGTGCATGGTGACCCCCCTCTTCCTACCAAGATTCACTGCCTAACATCACACCCAGCTATAAACCCATCTGGAATTCTCCAGTGATGAGTGTCACACACCCAAGCTCCAGTCACCTCCCCAAAGCCCACCTGTGCGTCGTGCATGGGGCTTTGGGGGGACATCTAGATATTTACCATGACACTGAGGAAGTTAATTTAAGCCCCATGAAGGAGTAACTCAAGGGAGTATCTGGCGAAGAGCATCCAGTGTGAGGGCACAGCAGGTGCAAGGCTCCTCTGGCAGGAGTGTGCTTGGTGTGTTCTGGGTACAGCCAAGCGCACAGCAGAGTGAATCGGGGAGAAGGATGGAAAGTTGGTTGGCATGCCAGGGACTGAAAGCCTTGTAAGCAGTGGTGAGGGCTTTGAATTTAATACGTGGTGGAAAGCCTTTGGAACATTATTGTGTAATTTAGAAACCAGTTAAAAGTTGGAGAACAGGGCTGGGGATTTAGCTCTGTGGTCAGTGCTTGCCTAGCAAGTGCAAGGACCTGAGTTTGATCCTCAGCACCAAAAAAAAAAAAAAAAAAAAAAAAAAGTTGGAGAACATGCCAAAAGTAATGATTTAAAAAATGAGTATGTTATTACTGATTGCTATTACCCAAAAGGTGCATTATCTTACTACATTGCAGATAAAGCCATAGTCTTTGGTTGTAGGTGCTAACTTTGTTTTCTGTAGGCAAGGAAATAAGATCAGGGCTAGTGCTAATTCTTGGAGTGTTTTAAATGACTCACATCCTCTCAAATCCATATTTTTTTTTTTTCCCTTGTCCACTTATGAAGGAAACCTCATCTCTCTGTTTTTTCCTGTTCTTTTGTGAGCCCGGGGGCACTGGTGGTGATTTTTAAAATTCCAAGTAAATTTTATTACCTGTATGTAGAAGGAAAGCTGAATATTTGATTTAAAATGAGAAATAATAGTGGTCCCAGAAATAACTATATGGATCACTCTTAACTGTTTAAACTCCTCTTAAGAACTTGCCTTTCCCTGTCAGCAAATAAAATTTTAAAAATAATTCCTGCTCAGTTCTTTGGTTTTGGTTGTTACTAATATAATTTAGTTATAGCTTTATGCACTTATTTGGATACTTCAATATGACTTACAGTGTTTTACTTTGAGAAAAGTTATTTTCTGGTTCTTTAAAACTGAATTTTCAGAAAACTTAATCACAACTTAGAAGGTGGAGACTGCTTTCTTGACACACTGTTTTGGTATCTGAAAGAAATACCACATAACCTGGGAGCTTTAACAAAATGTTAAAATAAGTTTTATTATATATAAATTCTACATCCAATATTAGGTTTATTAAATACATAAAACCAAAAAGAACTATAACAGTAATAGAAAGCTAATCTTCTAATTATTAGTTATAGATATATTTGAAGTGTTGGTATAGCAAGGTCTCAGTTAATAAAAGTTCTCACCAATAGTAGACGTATTACACTATTTTATTCCTAGGCAATTATACTAACATATTTCTCTTTTTAAAGCTTGCAAATACAGAAGAATACATAGATGGGGCATTGTCTGGACATCTGGGTGAAGTTTTAATAAGGTAACAAATAGTAGGAGTTTATGTAAAGTTAATGGTGAGTGTTAGAAATACCTGTTCAATTAGTGCCTCAGTTTGCGAATTACTTTTTTATCACTATTAATTTTACATAGTACTCTACAACTAAACTGTAAAAATCTTCAAAATTGTCAAAGGTAAAATCTAAATACTTTGGAGTTATTTAGCCTAAAGATTTTCCTAGTGTTAATGTTATACTTTCTAGTTTTTAGCTGTATCCTCTTTCGATGGGGTTTGTTTCCAGAGCTTAGTTTTGAATTTTAGTTGGTTCCGGTCCCTAAGGATTTTTGTTAGGGTCATTTTTTAGCGCTAGCAAGCCTCCAAATTCTAGTGATCATTCCCTTTGGAAAGTCGTAAAGATGTCATTTATGGCAAGCACATGGTAAAAAAAAATAAATGCTAGTATACTTTTTAACAAGTCCAGGTAAAAATAGCTTTTAAGTGTTAGCATAATGAAAAAACTTAGCAGTAATAATTCAGATCTTGGATGGTTTCTTGTTGAAACAACAAAATGAACTGTTTTTCTGCTTACAGGTGTAATAATGTCCTTTATATCAGAGGTGTTGAAGAGGAAGAAGAAGATGGGGAAATGAGAGAATAGCGTCTTTTGTGTTTTTTTATATATATATTTCTAGACAATAAAGATGTGTTGTTTTTCAACTGGATTGTTAACTATCATATGTAGATATTTACATGCAAAGCTCAACTGCTGAAACAATTGAAAGGCAATTCACAGAATTAATCCTTTAAAAACTATGATTTCATTTAAGTTGGTTTTCCTTTGTAAGGCCCTTACTCTTTTGTTTTCTATAACAGATAATCGTCTGCTTGAGACATTTTTATGAATTTCGGCCATTTCCTTGTCATTGTATATTAACTGAGACCTTTGGAAAAAAACCTTTTGAACCACTTTTAACATAAACATTTTCTTAGTATTATTTTGCTTAGTAAGTAAGATAGTCTGTATCAGTATAAATTATGTACATATTGTCACTAAAGTTACATCTGAAAATTAAAATGATTGTGGAGATAAGGCACAACAGAAGTTCTGGAATGACATTCAGGCTGAACACGGAGGGTTTGTTCATCGAAGAGAATAAAGTTTTCGGAATAGAACTTAATGTGAAATAAAAATCAGTCTCGAGGTTATGCTCTGAGACCGTGACGCAGTAGTGTTCACTTGAGGACCCTCATGCGCCTTCAGGTATTATGGAGCTATCTCTTGTTATAAGGTATATTCCATGGTGGTAGCAGAATGCTGTGAACTTCCTTACGGACTGTTTGAGATAATACATCGTTTCAATTCACACGTTGTCAGAGCAAGGCAATTACTGCATTTAAATGGTCATTCCCTATATAGTTACATCAATAAAGTAATTTTGGATATGTACTCCAACTGGGACAACTCAAATTGTAGATATAAATGTTTAGCTATATGGAATAATAATTATGAACAACAGGGAGCTTCAGCAAAAGAAAGCAACACTCATTCTCAAGCCTGTAGCCTTTACAGTAAGGACTGGTCTTGAAATTGCTTAGAGCTACATGTGGGGCAGAATATTGGCACTACTGAAAGCCAGAATCTGTAAAACATTCTGGTAATAAAAGGTCTTACTGCTCCTATTCAACTAAAAAAAAATCTTCCTCCTGCGATTTTGTTCTTGTATCACTGACCAGATGGATTTTGCGTTTGTTACCAGAAGGAGGTTTTGAACGGTAGATAAGTCGTCTTCCCACCTGAAACAAGAAAAACAAGCCATTTTCTATTAGAGTACGTGAAATGCCAACAGTAACTTGAGTTTTACAAGGAATAATATGGCTTAAAATACTAAGTATTTATTTACAGTTACAAGGGGATTAATAACCTAATGGACATCCAGCACGCTAGACAAGGTGAAGCAGCACACGGCGCACCCTGAGTATGCAGAAGACAGTCTGGCGGGGCCTAAGGAGTAGAGCGATGTAGGTAAGATCAGCAAATAAGCTGGTTCGTGTGTGGCCACCCAAGAAAGGCATCGTACTGGATGCCAGTATGTTACTTCTCTAAGTGCTACAGGCAGTTTTTCCTCCGTGATCGGGAGATTTCTTTCTTGGCATTTAGAAATCTTGTTAAACAAAAACTTAAGGAAACTGTACTATCTTCAACACCAGTGTTACTGCCGAGTCTTGGAGATGTTCTACCAGGAGAGGTTTAGAGAAACCCCAGGGTCATGCCTACTCATTCTGAAGCGTATATACTCAAGTAAGTAACCTCGGATCCCCTTTTTACTTTTATTTTGGTTTTACAGGCAGATTTATGTAAATACCACATCTTTATCCATCTGTTGGTGGATGTAAAGGCCACGCCCAAGATCTAGCTATAATGAGTTGGACTGCTGTACATGGGTATGCACAGATCAGTGTTACACTATGTCTTGAACCCTTGGGAAGATGCCTAGAAAAGGAATAGTTGTGTCAAATGGAATTTCTATTTCTAGTTTTTGAGGAATCTCCATACTGATTTCCACAGTGGCTCTGGTCATTTACATTCCCACCAGCAATATAGAGGCGTTCCTTTTTCACTGCAGCTTCAGCATCATTACTTGGTTTCTTGATGGTGGCCATTCTTTCTCAAGATGGAATCTCTTGTTTTCATTTGTATTTCTCTAATGGCCAGCAATGTTGAACATTTCTTCATGTATTTATTGGCCATTTGTACTTCTTCAGAGAGGTGTTTATTCGTTTTAGTTGCCCGTTTTTTTTTTTTTTTTTAATTGGGTCTCTTATTTGGGGGGATCTTAATTTTTTGAGTTCTTTAGATTTTAGTCCTCTGTCTGAGGAATGGCTGACAAAAATATTTTCCCCATTCATAGGCTGTCCCTTCACTCTGTTGGTTTCCTTTGCTGTGCGGAAGCTTTTTAATTGAATACGTTCCATTTGTTGTTACTGGTACTGTTTCCTGTGCAACTGGGGTTCAGTTCAGAAAGTTCTTGCCTACATCTATGACTTCAAGAGTTTTACCTCTTATCCAGATTGTCACTGTTTTAACATTTAGATCTTTGATCCATTTTGATTTTAGTTCATTACATGGGGGGAGATATGGGTCTAGATTCAATCTTTTGCATGTAGATAGCCAGTTCTCCCAGCAACGTTTATTAGACACTGTCTTTCCTCCAGCATATGCTTTTGGCCCCTCTGTCAAAGATCAAATAGTTAAGTATGCTTGGGGTACTTTCTGCCTCCTCTCTTGTCTTCCATTGATCCACATGTCTGTTTTTGTGCCAGTGCCGTGCTGTTTTTATCACTGTAGCTTTGTAATAGAGCTTGAAGTCCTGGATCGTGATGCTTCCTGTTTTGCTCTTGTTACCCAGGATTGCTTTTGCTATTCTGGGTCTCTTGTAGTTCCATATGAATTTTCAGATTATTTTCTCCAGTTCCAAGAAGAATGCTGTTAGTATTTTGATTGTGATTGCATTAAGTCTATATGAGTTTTGGAAGTATGGGTATTTTGGCAATGTTGTTCTGCCTGTCCAGGAATAAGGGACAACTTTCCATTGTCTGATTCCCTCTTTAATCTCCCTTTTCAGAGTACTGTAGTTTTCATTGGAGAGGACTTTTGGTTCCTTAGGTTAATTCTTAAGCATTTAATTTTTCTTGCTGTTGTGAGTGGTATTGTTTTCCTAATTTTTTTTTTACAGTGAGTTCATTATTGGGATACAGGAACACTATTGATTTTTGTATCCTGCTACATTGCTTAATTTAGTTATTAATTCTAGGCGTCTTGGTGGAATTTTTATACATAAATTATCTCTCTACTGAGGCAGAAAAAGTTTAATGTCTATTGCTTCCAGGGAGGGGAACTGAGGAAGTCTTACTTCACTGAATCCTCTTGTATCCTTTGAACTGTAGGCCATATGCCTGTATTACCTTCAAAAAACTCATTTTTTAAGAAAATGGCTTCATGATCTTAGGGTTAAAGAAAGAAGAGGGAAGAGACTGCTGTTAGTAAAAAGTAGATCTAGTAGAGAACTGTAAACCTAATTACTCCAAAAGTAACAAGGAACCAGAGTGAGACTATTTGAAGCTATGAGCTGGAAAGACTATTTCACATCCAAGTTCACCCTAGATATGTTAGAAGAATAAGATATTTTGTTTTTGAACCACATAAGCACTCATATTGATGTGGCCGGACCCAGTAGCAAAACAAACCTTTTTCTTTGGTTGTGCTACTGCCCTTTCTAGAGCAGCTTTTAGCCTTTCTTCTTGGTATCTTTGTTTTTCTTTCATTTTCTCTTCACGCAACCTATCGTAGGCGAGAAGGAACATTTTCATATAAATTTTTCTACAATTCACAGAAAGGAAGGAAGATCTACATCATTACTCCTTGGTAATGAACTATCTAAACGTAAACCCTCCCATAGCAATGGCTTTGGCATGTTCAGGCAAATCTCAGAACAAATCTTGTTTCGAAATGGGAAGAAACTACATTTCACTATTTTGGAATAAGTAAAATCTACCTAGATTTTGGTCTAAAAGACTAAGCCTTCTTGTCACTCCACTTATATTTCAGCACTTTGTGTACAACAGCTGCTTAAATTGCAGCTATCCTTAGGCCCCTGTAAAGCCTTTTTCCCTAGGTATGACGTTATGTGGAAAAGTATGCAGATCACAAGCATATAGCTCAATGTATTACCACAAAAGTGTACTTTCTGATTAATTTTTATGAGTGATACCCTTAAGACTAATAAATCCTATTTGTCTTACTCTTTAGGGTTACGAGGGGAAAAAACAGGCAAATTGTCTAGTAATAATGCTGGTGCACCGTAGGCACTTGATGTGCATAAAATGCTACATGATTACATCATAACTATAAGATTGTACACTAGGGGTTGAAAGTAAAATTTACTGAGCATTTTAAAGGCAAATTTAGGTCCTACGTTAGGTGCCTTCAAACCATGGGGAAATCAACTAAAATTTGTTTTGTTTTGTTGTGTTTTTTGAGACAAGGTCTTGCTATGTAGTTCAGCCTGACCTTGAACTCAGTATGTAGTCCAGGCTGGGCTTGAACTCTTGGCGGTGATCCTGCCCCACCCTTCTGAGTGCTGGGGTTGTATACAGGCATGCGACACCACGCCTGGCAAAAATTCTCTTTAATAACAAAAAAAATTGGGATAGGAATCACCTTTCTCTCCTGAAAATAAGTTGTAATTAAACTTAGTAGAGAACATATTTGCTACTGTAGAAGCATATGAGTGCTGCTAGAGAGTTTTAGGTCATTTTAAGGAAGATGTAATCCTCCATTTAGATGTTCATTTTTAAATTTGCTTTCTATTCAACAAGATCCTATCAGGATCGCCTCAATATATTCTGGGCTTTTTTGTATGGGAGAAACAGTATCTCCCATGGACCAGTAATGGAGTAAAAGCGAGAGAGGTGGGTGGGAGGAGGAAGAGGATTAAAAAAGAAAGCTGACAAGCTGAGTTACATACATGTACCTACTCCCCAAGATGAATGTGAGCTTTGTGCTCTATAAACATGTACTAATAAAAGCAATAGCACAATATCTAATGTTAATGGCTAACACCTGAGGGCTCGCTGTGTGCCAAGGACGTTCTGTGCTTTTACATGGATTCTATGATCCTCATGTAACAACCCTATGTGGTAAGTACCACAATGGCTGCCATTTTACAGATTATACTGAAAAAGACCCAGGTGGTGGTTGGTCCTTCCCCTATGAGAGATTTGCTAAACGTGGAATCGAGAAAAAGCAGCAACTCGTTAAGTCATTCATTCTACTTCTTTCCCAAAACAGGGAGCCTACTTTTGCCGCCGCTCCTTCTGCTTCATTCTCTCGATTGCTTCCACATTTTCCTTGGGAATGGTTTCAATGAGGTCACTCAGCTCCACCAGGCGAGACTCCACTTTGGCCAGCTTTTGAACTGGGTTCAGGCTGCC